>JAYJMB010014851.1:0-30401 GCA_036873735.1 Pouteria campechiana
TAACTAAATCAGGGACCACGTCATCACAACATCCATGCCCTAAAGCACATCCACTCCCTACAGTGTCATAACATGCCTAGGCCATACAGGTTGTTATGCCATCTCATCACACATTTTCATTTCATACAGTGGTATTAATTACACAATACAATAGTTTTATAATATCATAACAAGAATATACATCAATACAATACAATCCAAATCATGCAAATCCATAGCCAATTATTATTAATCCAGGCTATCCAGCCTCAACATTCAACATGTCAGTCAAGTTGAGCTACCACGCCAATTAGGCATCTCCATATTAGGCCATCTAGGCCTCTACCTAAAGTGAGTCTCAGGTCAGACCATCTAGGTCTCCACATCCTATCTAGGCTATCTAGGCATCTCAGCTAAGCCCCAGGCCAATCTTAAGCCTCCAACAAAAATGAGTGTCAAGTCCAAGCCATCACAGGCGGCATCGCCATCATAGGTGAAATCTAGGCTATCATAAGTCTCTTCGCCATCATCGGCAGTAGCCAGGCCATCACAGGCCTCTTCGCCATTACAAGTGGATCCACATCCATCCATCCAGGCTACTATGCCAATAAATAGTATCCATATTTGGCCATACAAGCCCCCACACCTCATATTTGTCACATCCAATTTAGGCCAAGTAGGCCTTCACAACCATGCCATCCATGCATCCTCCTTCCATCCAAATATCCCTCATCTCGCATAACACCAAGACATACACATAATTCCATCATGCCCATCATGTTCATGACTCATGATGGAATGCTACGCAATGGAATATCCACAACATGTCAAGTACATAATCAAATAAATGTAAAGTAGTCAAATCTAATACATAGAAGTACACCATTTCCTCATTCCAATCACAGTACAATTCAATCATATCATTTAACACATAGAAATTCTCAAATTCATCATTTTTAATTATAGTACACACAACAATTCATTCTAATCAAAATGCATATACATGTCATCATTAACAACATTCAACCAGAGTGTGCTTCCATGCCCATAATGCAAAACATCAGATACCATGCCACTAGTGCACGCCTACACCCCATGGACGTCAATTCACATTACATCCATGCCATCTTAGCGGTTATGCCACCAAGGCATTCAAGCCTTCCAAGCAAATCTGTATCTCACAGATATCACATATCATATTCCTAAAATTATCAAACAATAATCAAAATTCATGAGAGACAATTGATAACACAATTCATTCATTTATGAGTAACTCAACAAAACACATAAAATGAGTCATCCATATACACAGATGGGGATTATGCCACAACAAACAATGTCCAATCAATTCACTCAACCAACTCACTCAACTAATAAGGGTGTGTGGACCCTTTTTCCCTAAGGAACACACTGATGCCATTACAAATGTTTTCATCACCATCATCTAATCATGAAACATCATAGTTTCATCATTTCCATTGCGCATTCACTATAAGGAACAATGTTCAAACATTCTAGTACAGTGCACATATGGGCACTACCATGCTTCCACTGCACCATCCTGATCATAGTAATCCTATGCTACTTTGTATTATCATAGCACCACCATATTCATTTCATAGTGTATCATCCTTACATATATCATTTCACACAACCATTTACGCCAACTATGCATTGTCATATCACTTCACAATTATCAATTATATACCCTTTATTCATTCCTCATGCCTTTCGTTAGCCTTACACTAATGTTCTCCATATTCTCATGGGTTCATCAACTCATTTTAGGCATGTCATTTAGGACCTTAAATACATTTTCACATGAACCAAAGTCAAAATTTCCTAGACTTATATTGAGCATGTCTTAACTCCTCTTTCCATTGCCATCATAATCCTAGGACTTATACATATCACTCATATTAGCAGGATTTATCACATAGAAAAGTCACTAGACTTTGATACCATTCTGTCACTCATCGCCATGGGGCCTATGTGTTTTACCATTACCCTATAATTTTCCAATTTCTAAGGAAAAATTTTGCCAAAAATCTAGTAACATCTACTCTGAAATATGAGGATCTAACCCTATGCAATCATGTGTCATGAAACCCTATAATTTCAAGAACAATAAAATGATAACATAAATCAGAAAACATACCCCCCTACACACACCCACAGTTGCCTACCCAAGATCGGAACTAATCATAATGGTAATCTACCTTCTTGGAATAATACAATTTCAATCCCGATATAGTTAATTCACTATGACATGCCATACATTATAATATATATCATTTAAAATCTCTTAAGTACAACCATACGCATACTTTGTGGGATTACAATCCCATATCACAAGAAAAACATCTCCCCAGCCCCAACCCACAGTTGGGATTCTTTATCCATCTTGTTAACTAAAAAAATAAAAATAACAAGGTATGAGTTCAAGCAACTTAGTAAGGAGGCATAACTAAGAATAATTAATCCAAAATTTACACAAATCAATCCAACAATGACTATAGACTTAATCAGCCAATCATACTATGAGGACTAAGTCCTAATTATTCTAATACATTACTCTACGCCCTTCAAGTATACAATCATATAAGTGTCATTCAGGCACCATATTGCATCATTCTGTCACATACAAATCATAAAATGACTTCACAATTCCATCAATATCCATATATACATCAAAACAATTAATCAATGGATAATCCTTATCCCCATGAATCTTCAATTCATACAGTCACATCACTAACATAGAATTCTTGGGATACTTACTGTCCTTGTCAATTCATACCATAAAATCATATTCATATTGTAGAGTCCCATAATATGGCTTAACCCAAGAGGGGAGGGGTGAATTGAGTATATAAAAATTCATTATTTAAACCCTATTAAAATATTTCTCTCTTTTCGTGATCGTGTGTGGTGCATTATAAGATAAATGATGAAACAACAAAGTGCATGAAAGATGAAGCAAATAAACAAACACACATAGAGACAATATGATTCTTATAGTGGTTTAGGAACCTCATCCCTACATCGACTCTTCCAAGAGCACACACTCATTGTACTTTGAGTTTCATGATATCCTATATAATGGAAATACAAAAGTGCTCCCAGTACTCTTTTAAATTCCAGCTCTAGGGGGCATAAACCGTGTTCCCAACACTCTTCTGGATTCCAGCTCTAGAGGGCATAAACATAGTGCTCCCAACACTCTTCTGGTTTTTACTAGCTCACTGGGAAACTCATTAGTTTCGAAGATTACTAGCAAACTTTTTGGTTTTCTAGAGCTCACCAACAACTCATACAATGTGGTTTTCTTGAGCTTGCCACAAACTCTTTGTTTTTCAGTTTAACTAGAAACTAATACACATTTAAGCATAGGGGAAGATGAGATCTTTTATAGCTCTAATAATACAAAAAGATCTTCCTAAAAAGTAAACTCAATGGCCATAAGGATATGCAGATTGAAGCCTATAAAAGAAAGATGATGGTTTTAGCTATTGGCCATGAGTGGAAGTATTTGCATAGGGTTAAGCTCATTTGAAATATTTTTCTTCACCTCCTAGAATCGTTCCAACTCTTCTCCTTAAATAGCTTCTTCATAATTTTGACTATTGGAGAAGATGGGTTTTATTAAATGCAGAAACAAGTGTAGCAATGAATGAAGAAGACCATTGAGATTTCTGCCGTTGGAGTGCATGCTTTTCTAATTTTTCTCAAGCTGCCACATCGCCATTCTTTTACAGAGAGGAGGATAAGCTGTTGTTGAAATATCTTTTCTCATTTTGACTTGACACAGCTAGAAAACTTACAATGCCACTTGTTGCTAGAATTGGTGACTAAAATGAGTCTGCATAATGAAAGCACGAATGCGTCTACCATTTAGATGCAAGTCACATAAATCAATTTTCCTCTGACAAGTCATGGCCTCTCTTTGTTTACATTTGTCTATCATAAGTTATAGATAAATTTTCCTATTAGTTTGTCTGTTAGTCGATCCTTCATGAGTGTGGTTTGTCTATTGTAAATAGCAAACGAAGTCTAGTGCTATAGACAAAGTCGAACTGACCGATAGAGAAACTTTGTTTTGTATACGATAGTTTTTAGACAGATTTGTTTATTAGTCAATCCCTAATGAATGTGTTTTTAACAAACAAAATCAACAGATGAACTTTTCTTATCAATAGACAAATTCTGCTTTGTCTGTTCAAACAAACAAAGTATGATATTCTTCTTTTGTTACCCATTCATCTGTTATAAGTAATAGACAAACTTTACTTTACTTTATCTTGAACAAATTAGGCTCTGCACTTCGTCTATAGGTTTCTTTGTAGTAAATCATATACGAATGTGCCTTTGCATTAAGGTTCACTTGTCCAAGCAGCTACTTTATCTATGTAAGTTCATCTATGCTCACTATGTAGCTTCCACTTTATCTGTAGTAAATAACAGATGAAATTGATCTTGTAAATAAAGTCAAATTCCTAATTTGTTCTGCAATAGATGGAATTTATCTCTGCAACTTTCTTCTTACTTCATTCTTGATTTGTCTATCTTTGCTCAGGCAAAGTTCCTCTACTTTGTCTATACAGCTTGCCTTTTTTATCCTTAGGCATTTTTATTCTTGAGCAAGTTCTTTCCTCTTGCTTTGCTAGTCAGACAAGGTTTCTCATAGCATGAAGAATCTCCCCTGGATCTATTTGAAGAATTAAACCTTGAATAGATAGGAATATGAAGCTCTTGAGTGATATTTGAAGGTTAGAGCTCTTGCCCTAAGATTGTAAAGATTTGTGAAAGGTTTTGGCTTAATCATTTTACTTCTTCAACTCCTTCTTACTTTGTCTTAAACAAACTCTAGCCAAAGGATAGTTCACAATTTAAGCTCTCTAACCATAGTTTTGTCTTTAGCTTTTTCTATCATTTGCATTTATCTGTTGAAGTTTCTCTTTTGATTTAACAGACAAAACAAGCTCCTTATAGCTCATCTTTGAAGTCACTATTTTCTTCTTCTTCTTCTTCCATGATCTTCAGCAATTTAATCCCTTGGAGCATAGCATATAGTTAAGGTTGTTGATTGCAATTCTGCACAGAAGTTTTTCTTCACTTGCTACATTGTTAGCTTTTAGATATATTATTTAATCAGAATGTATTTTATCCTCATATGATTTTAACATGTTATAGAGTAAGGATAATATACATCCCTATTTAAGCACATAATATGAAAACTTAATAGAATATGGTGCTAAATATGATTCAACAAATTAACACATTAAAGAATGATAACTAAGATTAAGTGCGCCATGAAGTAAAAGATATATGCTTGCATAATTAAACGTTCATGATTATGTATACATTTCACATTATCAATTAACATTTGTCAAATCATAATTATGCATATGATTGTTAACAATTTAAGCACATATATTATTTTATCTTAATGCAATTTTTGTTATTATCAAAATCATATATAATCCTGACACATATAAGGCATACTATTCAACTCAAACAGGGGATATTCTCTACCCCTCTCATCTAAACATTCATACACTAGAACAATTATTATCATACATAAAGATATGGAATATTCTCTATCCCCCATGTTCAGATGCTTATCTCTACTAATCGGATTAGGGAATCCACTCAATCCCCTTTAACCATATATGTACAATACCTCGCATGATGCTATATTCATGGGATATCTCATATCCCATCATGTTCACATAGTCACATAGCATAATGATCATAAAGAAATCCATGTAATACTTAATCAAGGGATACTCGGTATTCTAAACATTCTCGTTTTCATAAAATCTAATAAACATCAATATTTATCAAAATACAGGATATCCAATATCCCCAACCATGCATACATGCCCGGATACAACCAACTGGATAACTACTATCTCATCTAACAATATAATCAATCAGAGAGGAGCATACTTACTTGACTGAAGAATCATTCCCTAAATCTTTGATTTTGTTGCTCGAGTTCCACATCTTTATTCCATGGATTTTATATAAATAACTATTCATTTTACACATAGTTGTCATATTCAATATATATAACATTAATACAACTTCCTTAACATCAACACAACTTCTTCAAGAAGAAGTGTCATTTTCAAAAGTAACTAATCCTTCATTCCATTTTGTTAGGATTTTAGTGTTATAATCAAGCTCTAGCTACATAAGTTATTCCTTATTAAAGCATTTCATCCAATATCTTATAGGAGTCATTTCTTTCATAACGATTAAATAAAGTGAAGGGAATTCCTATCTAACAACATATAACGACTATAGAAGTCGATTAACCAATAATTAAGCTCGATCACATGTCAATGAAGCCTTTAATGCCAATAATTTGTTACTTGAACACTTTAAAATCAAAAGCCCCTTTTTAATCCCAATTAGGTCATGATCCAAAGTCAGATTTCTTATGCTTAAACAAGCCCCAAAACATTATTATCAATGAATGAAATATTTTCCCCATGATTCTTATAGTGATACATATCATCTCCCAAAATTCACTATTCATGAGTTGGGTATAAACCCTAGCAAAGCAAAATCAAGAAATCTAATAGGATAAAGGAGCTTACCTTCGGTTTCGTGCATGGCTTCCATCCCCAAGCAAAAATCCAACTTCAAATCACCAAGGATCTCCACCACATGCAACAAAACTTAGTTTTCCTTCTTCTTCCACCATCCAAACAAAAGGAAATCGAGTTTAAATAGATGATTAGGGATTATTCATCTAAGCCATGCGATTTCTAGCCAAAATGGCAAGAATCTCAAGCTTAGAGGGATGGGGTTTAGGGCTAGGGCGTTGGGGGAGAAAAGAACACAGAACGGAGCATAAAAAATAAAACGGAATGGCTTTAAAAACAAACCCACCGACAGTTTTCCACCGTTGGCGCTGCGGCATCAAAAGTTTTGGTCTTTGCCCCAACAAGCCATCTTGATCCGGTGCCACAGCAGGCAATTAACCTCCCTTTTTCCACCCTATTCACCCTATTACTTCTCCGCTTTGGCTCCTTTCTCTTGTTACTATAATTTTTCCCACTTAATATTAATATATAATACACAAACATTATGCCTCGAATAACTAGGGATCACACCATATAATTGTTCACAAAAGCTTTTAATTAGTACAAGCTCCTTTAATTGATATATAGTTCACCCATACTTGAATCATTTAATTTCAAAAAATTTCCTCCACCTCAATTCTGTATTATAATTATATTGGAGACAGGTACAATGTATTTAGGTATATAATTATCCCAAATTTAACACCTTAGGTGTTACATTGGCTTAATCTAATAGGAGATGGGTGAATTAGGTTATAAAAACTTCTTATTAAACCCCAATTAGATTAATTTTCCTCTTTTCGTGCTTGTATACAATGCAATATGAAATAAGTAATAAAGTAATAAAGTGCAAGGAAAGTAAAGCAATTACACAAGAGACACACAATTTTTTATAGTAGTTCGGAAAAACTTCCCTACTCCACTCTTCCAAGAGCACACTCTCCTTGGGTTCCACTATCTCAATAATGAAAATACAATAATGCACCCGGCACTCTTTTAGATTCCAGCTCTAAGGGGTGTGAACTAGTGCCTCTTGCACTTTTCTAGATTAGTTCTAGGGGGCATAAATGCAGTGCTACACGCACTCTTTTAAATTATCTCCAAGGGGCATAAACTAGTGCACCGAGTACTCTTCTAGATCAGCTTTAGGGAGCATAAACAAATACACTTAGAACTCTTTTGGATTCTAGCTTCAGGGAATACAAATGTAAATAAAAGATTCACACTTTTACACAGTATTTCAATGAAGCATCGAGGAAGACTTGAATGATCAAGGCTCTTTGTGTTGTAGAAGCTCTTCCTTTTGTGTATTGAAGAAGAGGCCCTTGAAGATTTTGAAAGTTAAAGCTCTTGAATGAATATTTGAAGGTTAATGGCCTAGGGTTGCAAAGATTTATAAAAGGTTTAAGCTTAATCCTCTTACTTCTTCAACCTTGAAACATCCCAACACTTATCCTTAAATAGATCTCTCAAAAACTTGACCATTTGAGAAGAATGGGTGACATTTACGAGGCTTGCAACATTCAAATTTTTGACCATTGGAGGTTGGCAGGCAGTAAGCGCAGGCGGCTGCATCATGTGGCTGCGATTGGATTTCTGCAAAAACTCCCATGCCAACCTTGCTCTCCATTTATAGGCGGCTAGGTCAAGCACCTGTGCCTTAGGTAATTACTTCGAATAGAGTTTTCTATCAGAAATTAGCAGGTGATAATAGTAGGCAGCTATAGCGAGCGATTGTGGTCCTGCACTTACAAATTTTTGCATTTGCAATGTTGTAAATTTGATACTTTTCAAAATATATTTATCCATATATAATTTACATAAGTTATGGAACATGGATAAGCAATCATGTTTTTGAATTTATAAAGATTAGCTCATTCAAGCAAACATTCTTTCTTTCATAAAAGTGATAACTTCATGAATAGCATAAACATATAAATGTTCCCAAAAATCACAAAATAATAAGTCAAACTGAATGCATTATAGGTCATGATAATCTCTTCATTTCTAAACTTTTAATAAGATTGCTCAAATAATAACTCACTGTGGCTCATATATTTCAAAAGTATACGAATGTGATACATTATGGAATGATATACCAAGATATATGCAGTATGGATCAATTCCTCATAACTATGAAGCACATTTACATATGATCACAGCATTATGAAATGATAAAAAAAGTCGAAAACAATGTGGACCAAGATGATTTCTCCTTTTTTTAACATTTTGCAAATATGCTTACATAAATGATTTTCCATAAAACACATTTTTCTTTAAGCATACTTGACTACATTTCAAAATTTTTAAACTAAAAAACATCATTACCATTAATTAAGTCTAAGATAAGTTTTGTTGTCATCAAAATCACGCACATTAATCCTAACAATCTCCCCATTTTTTATGATGACAAAACTTAAAGACTTGTGACATTTAAAATATGTGCTAATGATCTTTTTTCAATTTCAAACTCCCTCTATTTAATTGAAATATGTAGTCCTATAGAGTTTGACATTATAACATAAATACAAGTCATGACATATATGACGCTATTTTTTTTAGATGCAAGTCATGACAAGCTTACTTTCTATTTTCTCCCCAATTTCTTAAACAAATCTTTTTACATTTTTTGCCCCCTTTTTGTCAGCAACAAAAAAGGTATCATAAAGGTGAGAGGAAAGATGTTACAACAACAATAATGGCATAATCATGAAGGAAACTTGTTGGTATCATTTTTACCAAAAATACTTTCCTTCCTTTGTATGCGGAAACTTGTTGGTACAATCATGCAATGTGTGATTTGAAACAAAGGATGATTCTCTATGTTTTTTGACATGTTGCAAATTATATTTAAAATGCCTAAATTATATACTTTTCAAGTTCTTCTTTCTAGAAATAGTTGTCTTAAACATAAAATAGAATGAATTTTCATCAATAAGAAGCATACATATATATTAAAAGGCAACATTCAAACATTATGCAATTTTCATTTATAAACTTAAAAGTGTAAGCAAGTGTCAAGTATTCATCAATTCATCATACTTCTCATCAAAATCATTGGAATGGCTTAGAAACATTATTTAGATAATCAATCAAAGAAAAATATAATTTTCATTATAGTTAAGCTTAAACCATTCAACACAAATACTCAAAAATATTATTTAAGCATTCATTTATAATATCTATCATCAAAAATTAAACTAAAATCATTCGTATAACCCATTCAAGTGTTTTTAAAAAGAGAGTATAATTCAATCAACCCAATTAAGTTTACTAACAAAAACAGATATTCCTTACTACATCCCTCGAACACAAAAACAATGTGACAATCAAACACAAAAGAAATAAGCTCATTTGGGGATCCTGAGATGTAGATAGAGTTATGGGACATGCTTCATCTTGAGTTGTGGTTTGTGGAGACATAGGCTTGTTTAATGTAAATCTAGGTTCAGGATCATGAGCTCTGGTAACTAGCTCAGCTCATGGAGTGGAATGAGTAGATGTAGAGGGTGTAGGTTGTGAATATCCAAAATGAGAAAGAAATACGTTAATCTTCTTTTCTACAGACTTGTGTGCATTTCTGAGAGCACACATTTCATCTCTCAAATCTTTCACTTCCTCTATCAACTCCTTTACTTCCTTTGACACTAATGTGTGAGCTGATGATCTAGGGATAGATGGTGTAGGTGAGGCTCTAGGAGGTGATGCATCCCTCTCTGTAGTGGAACTAAATGTGTCATTCATTTCTCCTACTTCCTCCATCTCCTCCTCATTCTCTCTTCTTTCTTCACTTTCCTCCTCTTCCTCACTCTAATCTTCTTCCATTTCCTGTTGATTTCTCTCTATCATTTCATCCAAATAATCAGAAGCTAAAATTCTCATTCTCTTCAACATGGTGGCTCCTACCTAATCTTTATTAAGTGGGGACATTTCTAGGTAAGTCTCTCCACTTACAGAAACTTGAAAATATTCAAAATCTTTTATCAACCACACACCATATGGAACAACATGATTTATCCTTTGTGGTGAATATCTAAAAAATGTGAACATAAGATGTGGGAGGCTAACCTTCTAGTAGGTATAAATCTTCCATAGAACTCTTACCTCATTAGCAGTCACCTATTCTGTTCTACCTAGCTTGGGCATGAATATATTTTCTAATACTTCCCTGAGCATTCTAAGCTCAATAGTCATGTGTTTTGTCTGCATGTAGGTATGGGTCGAGGTGTCTATTGTCCCAGTGGATAAGTTATTGAACATTTCTTCTTTCTTAAACCCTTCTTCTTCTGTGGGCACTCCCAAATTTTATCCTAAATGCTCTTTGGGAGATAGCATATAAGTACCAAAATATATTTCTACTACCTTCACCATAGAAGCATAGGAACTCGATTTCCAGTTGAAGTAAAATATGAGCATCAACTCTCTATATATGGGTGCATCATACTCCAACAAAAGTCCATCATTGATAATTGAGCATAGCTCAAATATTTGATTTACATTTATCAAGAAATTTCAAATCTATTTTCCTTTGCACATGAACTAGCCTCCCTAACATTGAACTGTAAAATTTAAACTTCTTATCCTCACTGCCAAAGTAGTATGGTGGAAGATCTCTGGGTTTAAATTTTGCAATTAACACTTTTCTTCAATCAACCTCAGTTGGTAGTGATTTCAAATCAAACATTTTTGCCCCTTCATCATTCCTTCCAACATTTTCTTCTTCAACAACATTCACATTTGGATGGGGAGAGGGATTACCTTTGCTAGTTGTAGTTTGTGGCCTTCTAGAGCTTTTAGAGGATGTAGGTTGGGAAGTGGATGCTCCTCCACAAGTTCTAGCCCGCTTGACCCCTCTCTGAGTCTTAGAAATTGCTACCTTAAGTGCCATTGAAGAGTTGAAACTTAATAGAAAGGCTAGAATCTTAAAGAAATGTCTCTAATGGAAGATGAAAAATCATAGGCACAAGCCCTTTTTAGTTGTAGGAGGCTAGGGATGAAAATGGAATTGAAATGGAGAATGAATCATCGCCCAAGTATTTACCCTCTTTGAGTTGGAAGGCAGCTGTCTCATAGGCGCCTGAGACCGAGGGCCCCTAGGGTCCAGGTGGCTCTACTCCCTAAGATAGATTTTCCTAAAAATGTTGTGATTTTCTAATTCCTAATCCTTTTCTACCCCATTAATCACTTGATAATTTTCCATTTCAATACCAATACAATCAATGTTTTGCACGAAAACAAATTATATTGAGCATTGCAACACATCATTTAAATTCAATCATTTTAAATGCCATGAACATACCATTTTACACTCAACATGCCAAACATACATCATTGGAATTTCCACATTACATGATTTGGACTTAAGCATACTCAAACAATTTTCATGCATCATGGCCATGATTGATGAGAATAATGCTTAAGATGGAATAATTCAAGACATGAAAGTAATCTTCAAGCATTCACCAAAAATTCAAGTTATTAACCAAATTGTTTTATTTTTAAGAATTAAAGCCTTAAAGATTATTATAGAAGAAATGACTAGGAATGAAATTTCCATTTGAGACCTTAAATCTTGAAGTTTTCTAAATAGGCTTGACTTATGCCTTAGGACTGCAATTACATTAACGATTAATTATTTTACTTATTAGCTTAAGTTTTCAAAATGATTTAGCTCAAATCAATGAATTCATACTCATCCAAATCCAAGGCAATCATTTCAGACATATTTAGAGTATATAGCAATGAGATGCATAGTTTCCTTTCATCAAATAAATATATTAAGTTGGGCAACTTATCTTCTTTGATATTTCTTTGTAGATTTTCATAATTGAGCTCATAAATGAAGATGCTAAGCTTGATTTCTCATTTAGCACTACTATTTGGAATTGCTTCATATTTGAATTTGCATTTTGGACATTATTGTTTTGTCTGAAGTTAAATTTCATACAAAGTTGCTCTCTTTTAGATTGTTTGGAGTAAAATCTTGGACTAAGAAATTTGTTGGCTGATCATTTAGAGTTAATTTTGGATAATGTCCACTCACTGCTTCTTCATTTCAGACGAAGCCTTTTAGCTTTGCATTGTCCCAAGTCAATTCCGAAACATCCTAAGAATTGGATGAAGTAGGGCATCTTCAATCTTAGACGGATTTGGTCATTTCTGATTGTTTGAAATTTGAGTTTTTCGAATGAAGCTTCTGTTTCTGAATTTAACTTTGTCTTAGGAAATATTTCTTTAGCATGTCCGAACTGCATACACTTTGAGAATTCTTGCACTTTTTCTTTATTAGCATAATCAAATAGATATGAATTTTAAGCATTTATTTAATCAATTCAATTTTCTGTTTAGCACAGAGTAGTATGCATAGGGAATGTAGACTGCACAGAGAAATAATTATTTGAACAAATTGTTCATTATTCAGGTTATTTACTTTTTATATGACAACTTTCTCCTTTGAGTTTCAGGATTGTAGCATTTAGATTTTGCTAATTTCAATTTATATTAGATTAAGTTTATCAAAAATTAAAATAGATTCTATAATAACTATTAAACAAGACAGAAATATTCCACTTTAATCACAGATAGCATTAAATTCTTTGAACTAGCATATTTATGAATTACATTATGTAATTAATGAATGAATTTTTTCAAATGTTTTTAAGCTAGATCAACCATCCTTCATTGTAATGAATTAATTATGTGTTCTTTAATCAACAAGACATCTTTATTATTATTACAAGATCGTACATTATTTTAAAGTTTCAAATGAATTATATGCCTCTTTGGCATACTTATCCTCAAAACATGTTGGACATTTAAATATACATTGATTTCTCATTCCTAATGGTCTTTAGAGTTATAAAATGAGTTTAATTTATTCTAATTTATTCTAAATTATAAAATCCTATTTATATACAAATAAATTAGTATTAGAGGCAAACAAGCAATATTATAAATGTATATTATAATAAAATATAAAGAGATGTAAGTTTGAATATCATACCTACACTTACCTTGCTTCTTTGGCCTCTGACTTATTTAGGTATCCTCTTTTTCATCCATCATCAAGAAACCATTTGTCTTTTGATGAAGCTTCATAAATCTTCTTTTCTTCACCTTCTTTCTTTAGTTTATAGCTCCCTGAAGAAAAGGGATAACTTGTGGCTCCAAAGCAAGAATACTTCTTCTTCTTCTTTGTCTTCCTTGTTGTTGGTCCTCTTTTTCTTTTCTTCAAAGATTGCTCTCTTTTAGTCAATGAATATTTCACAATTGTCTTAGCCCCTTCAATGTTTTGCTCTTCAATTTGAAATTAAGGCTTTGTAGTTACTTCTTCACTTTTCTTTTCTTCATTAGTTGTTCCCACTCAACCCATGCGGATTCTTTTGCATTGTCATTATTTATATATTCCTCATCTTTGTCATTAACTTGCTCTAGATTTTCATTTTCAATGGCAAGTCGATTTTCAAGGATTTGGCTTTCCTCAAATTTTTCTTCTTTAGTTTCTGTAACAATGATTGCCAAATCATTTTCTTGAATCTCAACTTCTTCTTGAGATTCCTTACCCTCAATTTGTGGTGGTTCTTTAATTTGCAATTCTTCTACTTCCAAAGATTCTCCATTTTTCTTCTTTTCTTTTTCTTTAGGAGGTTATGCCTTCTTTTCTTCATTTCCTGCACTCAATTCATTCTCAGCAGTAGTATTAGTAATATTTGAGTGCAAATCTATTTGCCCCTTAGAAGTTGCCTTCAACATGTCCAATATTTCTCTTGCACTTTCACAGGTTAGGACAGACTTATAAATGGTAGGGCATAGAGTATGAAGTAAGACATTCATAACCTTGACATTTTCAGCTTTTACTCTCTCTTCATCCTCAATGGAGCCAATAAAAATAGTTTTCCATAACTAAAGGTTATTGGCCATAAAATATATTTCTAGCCTTCTCTTCCATTTTGCATAGCTGGAACCATAAAAATTTGGCAGTTGGGAGGTGGAATATCATTTAGCAAACATAGAGGATGACATTGGGTTAGCCAAATGGATCACTAAAATTATTTATCTAGCCCGCTCTGATACCACTTGTTGGTCCCTGTAGGCTAGCTTAACCCAAGAGAGGAGGGGTGAATTAGGTTATAAAAATTTCTTGCTAAACCCCAGTTAGATTAATTTTTCTTTTTTCGTGCTTATGTGCAATGCAACATGAAATAAATAATAAAGCAATAAAGTGCAAGGAAAGTAAAGCAATCACACAAGAGACATAATTTTTTATAATGGTTCGGGCAACCTTCCCTACTTCACTTTTCTAAGAGCACACTCTCCTTGTGCCTTGGGTTTCATTATCTCATATAATGGAAATACAATAGTGCACCTAGCGACTCTTCTAGATTCCAGCTCTAGAGGGTGTGAACTAGCGTCTCTTGCAGTCTTTTAGATTAGCTCTAAGTGGCATAACTGCAGTGTCACACGCACTCTTCTAGACCAGCTCTAGGGGCATTAACTAGTGTACCAAGCACTCTTCTAGATCAACTCTAGGAAGCATAAACTAGTGTACATGCACTCTTCAAGATTTCAACTCCAGGGGGTATAAACTAGTGCACCAAGTACTCTTCTGGATTCTAACTCTAAGGGATGTGAATACACAAATGCAAATAAAAGATTTACACTTTTACAAAATGTTTCAATGAAGCACCGAGAAGACTTGAATGATTAATGCTTTTTGTATTATAGAAGCTCTTCGCTTTGTTACTTTAGACCTCTTAAACGCATAGGATGCAATTCTTTCAAATTTAGCGTATTTAAAAATTCTGAAGTAATAACTTCATAACTTTGATACATGTTACATTCAAATCTTTTCACACTTTGCCTACTTCAGAACTTTGAGGTAGTAACTTCAGTCTTTTAAAATTTGAGATTTTCTTAGCTTACATACTTTAATTCATCATTTATAATATGTTTAAGTATAATTTATTGCTTTTAAAGGCGGGAAAAGGCTAAGAGAATCATCCAAAGAAATGAAATGCACCTTGAATATGTTTTTAAAATAATAAATTTTATTTAACCCTAGTAGTTTCTAGAAATTTAATTTTTTTTGCCTACCTCAAAACTTTGAAAATGGTTTTTAGACTTTTAAAGAATGACAATTCTCAAAAAAAGGCTATTTCAAAAGTCTGAACATAAAACTTTAGACCTCTGAAACCTGCAGGATGCAATTTTTTCAAATTTAGCCTATTTTAGAATTCTGAAGTAACAACTTCAGAACTCTTATATGTGTTATATTTCAAATTGTTTCAAACTTTACCTACTTTAAAACTCTAAGGTAGTAACTTCAGACTTCTAAAATTCAAGATTTTTTTAGCTTACACACTTTAATTCATCATTTGTAATATGTTTGAGTGCAATTTATTTCTATTAAGCATAGGAAAAGGTCAAGAGAATCATCCAAATGAATGAAATGCACCTTCGATATGTTTCTAAAATAATGAATTTTTTCTAAATCCTCATAATTTTAGATATCTAATTTTTTTGCCTACTTTAGAACTTTAAAATAGTTTTCAAACTTTTGAAGAATGATAATTCTCATCAAAAGGCTATTTCAAAAGTCTGAACATAAAACTTTAGACCTCTAAAACGCTCAAGATGCAATTCTTCCAAATTTAATCTATTTTAAAATTTTAAAATAATAACTTCAGAACTCTTATACACATTATATTTCAAATCTTTTCAAACTTTGCTACTTCTAAACTCTAATATAGTAATTTTAGACTTCTGAAATTTAAGATTTTCTTAGCATACATACTTTAATTTATCATTTACAATAAATTTGAGTGCAATTTCTTGCTTTTAAATGTGGGAAAAGGCCAAGAGAATCATATACAGGAATGAAATGTACCTTGAATATGTTTCTAAAATAATACATTTTTTTTGAATCCTTGTAGTTTTAGAAATCTCATTTATTTATTTTTTTGCTTATTTCAGAACTTTGAAAATGGTTTTTAGACTTCTGAAGAATGACAATTCTTAGCAAAAGGCTATTTCAGAAATTTGAACATAAAACTTTAGATCTCTTAAACATGTAGGATGTAATTTTTTTAAAATTTAGCTTATTTAAAAATTTTGAAGTAATAACTTTATAACTCTGATATGCATTACATTTCAAATCTTTTTAAGCTTTGCCTACTTCAGAACTTTGAAGTAGTAACACAGACATTTTAAATTTGAGATTTTCTTAGCTTACATACTTTAATTTATCAGTTACAATATGTTTGAGTATAATTTCTTCCTTTTAAACACAGGAAAAGGCCAAGAGAATCATCAAGAGGAATAAAATACACATTGAAATACATTTCTAAAATAATGTATCTTTTCTCAATCCTTGTCCTTTCAGAAAAAAAAATTTGCCTACCTTAGACTTTGGAAATAGTTTTTAGACTTCTGAAGAACAACAATTCTTAGCAAAAGGCTTTTTCAGAAGTTTGAATATAAAACTTTAGACCTCTAAAATACACTAGATGTAATTTACTTTAGAACTTTGATGTGTGTTATATTCCAAATCTTTTGAAAATTTGCTTACTTTAGAACTCTGAGGTCATAACTTCAAACTTCTGAAATTCAAAATTTTCTTAGCTTACATACTTTAATTAATCATTTACAATATGTATGAGTACAATTTCTTCATTTCAAACATGAGAAAAGGCCAAGAGAATCATCTGGAGGAATGAAATACATCTTGAATACATTTCCAAAATATTTTTTTTGAATCTTCGTAGTTTTAGAAATCTAATTTTTTTCCTTCTTTAGAATTATAAAAATGGTTATAAAACTTTTGAAGAATGAAAATTCTTAGCAAAAGGCTATTTCAGATATCTGAACATAAAACTTAGACATCTGAAATATGTATGATGCAATTTTTTCAAATTTAGCCTATTTCAGAATTCTGAAGTAATAACTTAAGAACTTTGATATGCATTACATTCCAAATCTTTTCCAACTTTGCCTGCTTCAAAACGCTAATATTGTAACTTCTGACTTCTAAAATTTGAGGTTTTCTTAACTTATATGCTTTAATTCATCATTTATAATATGTTTGAGGATAATCTCTTGCTTTTAAATGGGTTAAAATGCTAAGAGAATCATCTAGAGGAATAAAATACAATCTGAATATGCTTGTAAAATACATACATTTTTGTGAATCCTTGGTGTTTTAGAAATCTAATTATTTTACCTGATTCATAACTTTGAAAATGATTTTGAGACTTCTGAAGAATGATAATTCTTAGTAAAAGGCTATTTCAGAAGTCTAAACATAGAGCTTTAGACCTCTGAAACTCACAGGATGCAATTTTTTCAAATTTAGCCTACTTTAGAACTCTAATATGCGTTACATTTCAAATCTTTTCAAAGTTTGCCTACTTTAGAACTCTATGGTCATAACTTCAAGCTTCTGAAATTTGATATTTTCTTAGCTTACATACTTTAATTCATCATTTATAATAATTTTGAATATAATTTATTATTTTTAAATGCAGGAAAAGGCCAAGAGAATCATCTAGAGGAATGAAATGCACCTTGAATATGTTTGTAAAATAATATAATTTTTCTGTATCATCATAGTTTTAGAAATCTATTTTTTTCTTACTTCAAAACTTTGAAAACAGTCTTCAGACTTCTGAAGAACAATAATTCTCAGTAAATGGCTATTTCAGAAGTCTAAATATAAAACTTTAGACCTCTAAAACTCATAGAAAGTATTTTTTTTCAAATTTTGCTTATTTAAAAATACTAAAGTAATAACATTAGAACTCTAATGAGCATTACATTTCAAATCTTTTAATACTTTGTCTACTTCAGAACTCTAAGGTAATAACTTATAGCTTCTGTAAATTGAGATTTTCTAAGCTTACATACTGTAATTCATTGGTTACAATATGTTTGAGTAATATTTCTTGCTTTTAAACAAGGGAAAGGGCTAAGAGAATCACCAAGAGGAATGAAATGCATCTTGAATACTTTCTAAAATAATACATTTTTCCTTAATCCTCATAGTTTTAGAAATTTTTTTCCCTAACTTAGAACTTTGAAAATGGTTTTCAGACTTTTGAAGAACGACAATTCTCAGCAAAAGGCTGTTTCAAAAGTCTGAACATAAAACTCTAGACCTCTAAAACATGCATAATGGACAATTTAAAAATTCTAAATTAATAACTTCAAAACTCTAATATGCATTAGATTTCAAATATTTTCAAACTTTATCTATTTTAGAACTCTAAAGTAGTAAACTTTAGACTTCTAAAATTCAAGAGTTTTTTAGCTTACATACTTTAATTAATCATTTATAATATATTTAAGTACAAAAGGGGGAGATTGTTAATGATCCAACTTGGAAATCATTTATGAAAATTCATATTTTGATGATCAACAAGCTCATGATGCAATCAATATAAAAAATCACAAGGTTAACAAAAATCACAAGTATAGAAAAGTATAGTGTAAGCCACAGCCGAATATCGCAACCACCCATGCTATCGCTTATGCCTCAGTAGCATCATAGTCGCCGGCAATATTCTTGTTAGTCTCATGTAATAGGTAGCTCAAAAGGGGAGGGGTGAATTAGCATATAAAAATTATGACCAAATAAAAATTAATGAGCTAAGGAGAAATAGTGATGCAGTATGTATGTAATTTCTATATCTATCTATTTGATCATCGTAGCTGCATTACTTCCAAATTCAACTTCTCATAGCCATTTTTATATCAGACAAGTTATCATGTGTCTATGATGATATGAGTGATAATGTTATGTTAATTAAGTAATGAAGAATAAAAACAAATACAAAAATACACACACAAACAATATAATTTTTACAATGGTTTGGGAACCACATCCCTACATCCACTCTTCCAAGGCCATATACTCATTGTGCCTTAGGTTCCACTATATCCTATATAATGGTAGTAAACTAGTACTCCCAGCACTTTTCTAGATTCTAGCTCTAGGGGGCGTAGATAGTGTTCCTAACACTCCTTTGGATTCCAGCTCTAGTGGGCATAAACATAGTGCTCCCAGCACTCTTCTAGATTCTAGCTCCAGGGGTCATAAGCATAGTATTTTCAACACTCTTTTGGTTTCACGAGCTCACTAGGAAACTCACTGGTTTCAAAGATTACCAACAAACTTGTCAGTTTTTTAGAGCTCACCAATAAATCATATAATGTGATTTTCTTGAGCTCACCACCAACTCACACAATGTAGTTTTCTTGAGCTCACCACCAACTCCCATTAGCTGATTGACAATACTCATTTTGTATATTATATTGTCTCTTTTGCTAGGCTGATTTGTATATATTTTGAGCACATATAAACTAATATCCCATTGAGGCTTAGTAGATATCAATACTCTAGATGTACAATTAAGATAGAACTTTTAAGCTCATTGTTTATTAGCACAATGGAGATTAATTATTTAGGAGAAAGCATGGTCTGATGGAGAGATGTTACTTGATAAAACTCAGTTTTGATCTTTATCTCAGCTTCCTCAACCTTATTCATTGACACTATACTACCTTTATATTGCTTCAGAAATTGCTATCTATTGGAGGTAGTTGGCTTTCTTTTGAATATTGAAGACCATTCTAATTTCTCCCACTAAAAAGTTGTCTTCTTGAGAAACTCATTTGTACCTGGAAAGCCTGCAGTGTTGTTCTTGAAGAAGATCTTTTTTTGGTTTTAGCAAATGACGAATGAAGACTTTTCTGCTTGACTAACTCTTTCATTATTTTGGAAAGATGCCCATTAAGCCCAAAGGGTCGCAACCTCTGAAAGTTGCAACCTTTATCAGAATGTAGACTGCTTTCCTTTGAATTTTTTTCCATCTTCATCTAGTCTTGATTTGTCCGGTCTACTTAATAGAATTTGCTTTGAATAGGATTTTGACTGAAGAGTGCAGTCAGCGATGTCTGGTATAGGTAGCTTCTACTCTTCATGATATACCATATTTATCTAAGAACTTTGTTTGATCATGTCTTGGATTTGTCTCTTATAAGTAATAGACAAAGTTGCTCTGAGTAGATCCACATAATAGACAACTTCGTCTTTGTAATTTTGTTAAAGACTGTTACAGCATTTTACTTCATCTTTTGATTTGTCTATTGTAAGTAACAAATGAATTGTAGAGGTGCAGATGAACTTCTTCTTCACTGCTCAATAGATGACGTTCACTTAACAGATGAAGTTTCCTTCATTAAGCAAGGCAGCTTTGTCTGTTGTAAGTGGCAGACGATCTTTATGACGCAGATAAAGCTTATTCATAATAAATGAAGTCACTGTCACCAGACGAAGTTTTCTTTTCATCAACCGAAGTGGCTTTGTCTCTTATAAGTATCAGACGATTCTTCTTAGTATACAATGCTCCTTCCCTGATGGATGACATGACTTTATTTGTTGTTTGTCTATTGACATCTTGCAGACGAAGTTGCAAGCCGCAGACAAAGTCTTCTGAGTGGTTCATCTATTGGTTTGTCTATCATACGTGATAGACTAAGTTGTGCAAACGGATCCTCTTTTTAGTAATTCATATGATGGGTTATCTGTTAGAAGTAGTAGACGACTTGTTGAGCCATGGACGACATGTTTCTTTAGTGGTTGTCTGATGGTTTGACTGTTGCAATAGACAACTCTTGTAGACGAAGATGGTAGATAAAGTTTTCTTTTGTAGTTGATGTGCCACTTTTACTTTGTCTCCTATATTTTCTACAGAGATTGCAGATATGTTCCTTGGCCGCTTCAGTTTTTAGATGAGCTTTATATGAGAGACAAATGCTTGAGTGATTTTGACTCCATTTTGGCTTCTCCATTTGTCTAATTTCAGCTCCATTTCATTTATGTTTCTATAAACTAAATTCATCTTTATATTGCGGACAAATGTTAATTATAGGTAATTTATCTGACTTATCCATGGGACAATTTGTTTGAATCTTTGCTAAACATATGCTCTTAGATACTGACTTTATCTGTAGAGGATTTATCTGATCACTTATTGAGGCTTAAACTTCATAGTTGCAGATATACTTGATGGCTTCTTTTCAAAGTTTCAGTATCATTCTTTCTTAGCATTCTTATCTTCTTTTCTATCAGTGGATTTTGCTTGCTGATGTGTTCTCTATATGCGCTGTCCACTGTATTCAAATTACTTCCCTGTATGTTTATATCTGCTTCTGTAATGCTTGGGAACATAATTGTTAGTACCACAATTGTTCACTCATATGTTATTGCTCATCATCAAAACTTAGTTATTTGCCATATGCATTGTTTAGTTCAACAATTCTAGCAAGAGTGAAGTCTATGGACAACCGCAACTGCTAATGTGTTCGTCCCTATGGCACGGCTTAACCCAAGAGAGGAGTGGTGAATTAAGTTTTAAAAAAATTATATATCAACCCTTATTAATTAAATTACCTTTTTTCGTGTGCTCATATGATGAGCTCATAATATATCATGTTTTAAAGTCTAAATTTGCATATGTTTTGATCCTCTTTTGATGTAAATTTAGTGATTTATAAGCACATTTCATAAATCTATACTTAATCTAGTTATTACTTGAATTAAAATTTATAATAATTTATTATGTCTAATTAAAGATAATTATGTGCAAGAAATGAAAAGAAATATGGAAGACATCAAGTGGAGAAAGGAGCAAAACAATGAAGTTTGAATAATGAACAAGAAGCTGAAAAATAAAGATTCAAAAACAATATATATACATCCTAAGGTCAGAAGTTCTGAAGTGAACTTCAAAAGTAGCTCAGATGTTCTAAAGGGAACTTTAGAAGTTGTTCAAAAGTTGCTCAAATTTTCTAAAATGGACTTGGGTAGTTAGAAAATTTGTGTGTCACGGCAACCGAATCAGAAGTCGTGGCATGTGATGTAATGAAATCTGACATTACTTGAAAGCCATTTTAAGTATAGATAAAAGATAGATTCAGCTCAAGTGAACAATATAGAAGTTTTACCCCTTGAAGTTATCTATCTAACAAATTAAGAATCATAGGATTTGGAGTTGAAATATGGAAGTTATAGCCCAAACAGTTCAACTATCTCAGACTTTAATCTCACTGACAAAAATTTCTGATGTGCAGAACATGGTATCACTTGTGGTCCAATTTTGGCATATTTTGAGGGTAATTTGGAACTCATGTTCAACATAAAAGTTTTATATCTCAAAGTTATCTTTACAATGCATTAAGAATCACATAATTCTAACTTCAAATGATAAAGTTATATAAGAAATAGTGTTCGCCAGAACTTCTAATACGTTAACTCCAGAAGTGATCAAAAGTTGTCACTTATGAGCTCTAATGACTCATAATATAGGAAGATTTAGGAAACTTGCTCAACATAAAAGATATAGCCCTTGAAATTATCTAACTAATGAGATAAGAATCATATGATTTGGAGTTTAAAAGAAAATGCTATGAGCAAAATACTAAAAATGCTCTAAACTATCAGAAATTCTAAAGAGGTTCTGAAGCTTGAATTAGTAATGATAGAAGTTCTGAAGAACTTCTAAAGTTAAAATTGTGAAATTAAAAAGTGTATTAGAAGTGTATAGAACTTCTAATAAGTAAAGATAGAACTTCTGAGTTAGTGAGTATTAACCTCAGAAGTTCTGCAGTAGACGAAAGTTTTCAATACACGATCAACAGAAGTTTTGCAGTGCGAAAGAAGTCCCAAGATCCAACTCTCAAAAGTTTTGAGCAATGAATGCAGAAGTTCTGAGCAGGAAAATTTTAAAGCAACAAAATTTCTATATTAGCTCAGAATTATGATAGAAGTTCTGTGCAAGTAAAATATTCTTCTGAGTAGTGAAATTTTGAATAAGAAAACTTCTGAGAAGTGCGATTTCAGCCATTAAGAATTTTAAGATGTTGAATGTGATGTTGTTGTCCACATAATGATCAACGTTTGTAATTATCTGAGTTATCTTTTGAAGCAAAGTACTTAGCATACTTTGCTGAATTTTTAGAAGTAGTAAATGCATAAACTGTTGCAATATGCAGAAGGTATCTTTGGAAACAAAGTTGGGCAATAATTTTGTCTATTGCTAAACTTTTCTTACGCATGGAAATAAACTTTTCAAGAAGCAAACACATACTTATTTTTAAAAGTGGATTATTATGCATAAAGAAATTATAATTCATGGAGGAATTCTATTAAAATCCTGCTGCTTGGGTTATTTAAGATCATCAAGGAGAGGGGAGAGGGGAGAGAGACTTTCAAGGGAGCAAGAGATGGAGTTCAAGTTCTGCAATCATGCCTTTTTCAGAGAGCTTTCTTTCTATCTTTAGCATAAACTAACTTCCTTTTTCTGAAATAATGACCTAGCCCGCCTTGATATTCATTATTAACAGAGATTGTTGGTTTATTAATTCAATATCATCTTGTTTTATTCATTGTGTATAATATAGTTATCTGATTTATTTAATTATCTAATCATCAATTATGTGAATTAGCTTGATTACCTTTGAGTACATGGTTAAGGTAGACGCCATATGCTAAACCATGTACTATGCTCTTTGAATAAATGAGTAGATGGTTAAACTAGACGTCATATGCTAGACTATTCTGCTTGGTTCATTAAAGTTCTTCATATCTTCATGAGTTTTCAATCTCAATTACACTACACTCCATAGGTAATTCGAATGGGAGAAAATACTTGATTTAAACACAGATGCTTAACAATAATAATCATACAATGGATAGAATAAACCCAAGATGCTGAATTGATACCAACATCTCAACAACATTGAATTTCATCGAGTGGTGAAATCAAATCTCCAGACTCTTATAACCCGAATTCTCTTTTACATTACTTATTACCATTGTTTGTTATTATTTTGCATTACACTTCTAATTACTTAGCCTTTAATTCATCTTGTTGATTTAGGACAACTTAGTTTTGGTAACTAGACATAATTAAACCAGTTTGATAGTTCTCTATGGAATTGACCCTTACTAAGAACATTGTATTGCTATACACTCATGCACTTGTGAGAAACTATAATTTGACCATCATCGTATGATTTGCTATGAATAAATAATATAAATGAAAGAGCAAATAAATCAATCAATCACACATAGAAGACATGATATATAGCGGTTTGGGATGACTTCCTTACTTTACTCTTCCAAGAACACACCCATTGTGTCTTCGGTTCCACTATCTCACTATAGGGAATATAATTAGTGTCATTGCACTCTTTTAGATTTCAACTCTAGGAGGCATAAACAATTTAGCAATTGATTATGATACACTATCCAACAATCAAGTTACTCTGTTTGATTTAAGCTCAAAGGGGCTTAAACAAAATTCAACAAGTTAATTGTGAGACATACTCCAACAATCAAGTTTATTCTTCTTAAGGTTAGTCTCCTATTGTAACTCAAGGAATACATAAATAAGAAATAAAAAAATTACACTTTTATTAGTGTATCAATAAAAGTGTCAAGGAAGCCGTGTGATCCTTGAATAACTCTCTTTGATGTAGAGGATCTTCCCTTTATATGTTGTAGATAAAAGGCCTTGAGTAATGGATAAGGAAAGTTTTGAGTGCTTGGCCTTGGTTGCAAAGATTTCTTAAAATTTGAAGCCCAACCAATAACCATTAAATGTCCCAATATTTCTCCTTAAATAGATCTCTTAAAATCTTTATGGTTGGAAATGATTGGTTGGCAATACATGGCTTTGCAACATTCAAATTTTCAACCTTTGAGGATTGCAGGCGGTTGTTGTATTTAGTTACGCCCCAGACAATTTGGCAAGTGGTATGGGAAACTAGCTGTGGTTAGAACTCAAGCAAAACTTCACAACCAATGTTGCTATCAGATGATAAGCAAATCGTGGGCAACTGTGATATCAACTATCCTCCAAGCCCTACTTGAAGGAGGTATGGGCTTGCTAGGTGGTTATTCTTCTAAAGTGGCAAGTGGTATAAGATATCACCTCGCAAGGACCACCCATAGGCAACTCTGATGTGACTGAGGTTATCCAAAGACTACACTTCCTCCTGAGAGCACCGTAGGCAATATGGAAGGGAGCTACAATGTGGCTGCAGGGCAAGTGAATGGCGAGGGTTGTTGTGCTTTCAAGTGTGGTCTTGCACTTGAAATTTCTGCACTTTACCACTTTGTGAGCCTTAATATTATATATATGTATATTTATTATATATTTTTTAATCATCAAAATATGAGTAACCAAACTTATTATACAAGTTAGAGCATCCACACTATGGATATAGCCAGTGACCCTGTAGTTGAGGCTAAGGCACCATCACCTTATCACCTACCATCTTGAAGAAAATACCGTCTAGCAAAATTATGCCGCCTGCGATATTGCAAAAGGCACAATCGAATACTGTAGCCCCTATGGTTTGCCAGCCAATGGACATCAACATGGGTTTGGAAGAAACCTTGAAAATTAACCACAACTGATATGCCATGGCACCTACCTATATTGCCTATAGACCTTGTTGAACTAAATAATGCATATAGCAAATAAGCCAAGTTTTGATGATAAGCAATAACATACGAGTGAACAAATATGGTACTAACAATTATGTTCCTAAGCGTTGCAAAAACAGGTCTAAATATACAGGGAAGCAATTCGAATACAATAGATAGCGCACATAGCGAATGCATTAGCAAGCTTAATCCACTGACCAAAAGAAGATAAGAATAATAAAAAAGAATGCCAATGAAACTTTGAAAAGAAGTCATCAAGAAAATCTGTAGTCATGGAGCTCAAAGTCTCAATGAGTGATCAAGCAATTTATCTACAGATAAAGTCAGTATCAGATAGCATATGCCTCAAGAAGATTCAGATAAATCGTTCCATAGACAAGGCAAAAAAAATTCTTATAATTAACACTTGTCCACAAAACAAAGATGAATTCAATTTGCAAAAGCAGAGACAAAATGGAGTAGAAATCAGACAAATGAAGAAGCCAAAATGAAGATAAAATTACTAAAGCATTTGTCTATCATATAAAACTCATCTAAAAACTGAAGAGGTCAAAGAACCCGTATGCAATCTCTGCAGAAAATATAGAAGATAAAGAAGAAGCAGCATAGCAACTAAAGAAGAAAACTTTGTCTATCGCCTTCATATACAAAGAGTTGTTTGTCGCTAGCAATAGACAAAGCTATCAGACAACATTTAAAAAAGCAAGTTGACTATACCTCAATGAGTTGCCTGTTACTTAACAGACAATCATTTATGAGCCACTAGAAAAAGAATTCGTCTGCAAGCCACAACTTCATCTATCACTTATGATAGACAAGCCATCAGATGAACCATTTGGAAGACTTTGTCTATGGGCTGCAACTTCATCTGTTGATTTCAATAGACAAACAACTGACAAAGTAAGTCTTGTCTATCAAGGGAGAAGCCTTGTCTATCAAGAAGAATCATCTGCTACCTACAACAGACAAGGGCATTTCGGCTGATGAAAAGAAGATTCTGTCTGGCAAGAAACTTCATAAAAGCTTTGTCTATACCGCAAAGATCATCTACCACTCATAATAGACAAAGTCATCTCATCTGATGAAGGAAACTTAGTTTGTCAAGAAAACATCGTCTAATGAACAATAAAGAAGAGAAATTTTGTTTGCGCTTCTACAGTTCAGCTATTACTTATAACAGACAAATCAAGAAATGAAGCAAACTGCTATAATGGTTTCTGACATCGACGAAGTGGTATTTTATATGGATCTACTTAGAGTTGCTTGGTATATTACTTACAAAGGACAAATTCAAGTGATAAAGTCCTCAAATAAATTATGACATATCATGAAGAGTAGAAGCCATATGTGCCAAACATCACTGACTGCACTCTCTAGTCAAAATCTAATTCGAAGCAAATTTTATAAAGCAGATTGGATAACTCGAGATTAGTTGAAGATGGAAAGAAATTTAAAGGAATGCAGTCTACATTCTATTAAAGATTGTAGCGTTTAGAAGTCGCATCTCTTCAGGCTTAATGAGCATCTTTCCATAATAATAAATGAGTCAGTCAATCAAGAAAAGTCTTCATTCAATGTTTGCTAAAAATAGAAAGGCACCTTCTTCAAAGTTGACGTTGTAGGCTTTCTAACTACAAGTGAGTTTCTCAAGAAGACAGCTTTCCAATGGGAGAAATCAGAACGGTCTTCAATATTAATAGAAAGCCAAATACCTCCAATGGGCAGAAGTTTCTTAATCAATATATAGGTAGTGCAGCAACAACGAAGAAGGTTGAGGAAGCTGAGAGAAAAACAAAAACAAAGCATAAACAAGAAACATCTCTCAGTCAAACTATGCTTCCTCCTAGATAATCAATCTCCATTGCACTGATAGACAATGAGCCTAAAATATTCTATCATAATCATATAACTAGAGCATTGATATCTAATGGGCCTCAATGAGATATTATCTTAATTTATGAGCTTAATCTCTATATAAATCAGACTAAGAAAAGAGGCAAAGTAATATGCAAAAAGTGTGTTGTCAAAACAGCTATGTGAGTTTATGGTGAGCTCATGAAAACTATATTGTATGAGTTGTTGGTGAGCTCAAAAAAATCAATAAGTTTACTGGTAATTTTTGAAATCGGAGAATTTCTTGGTGAACTTGTAAAACTAGAAGAAGTGTCGAGAACACATGTTCATGCCCCCTGGAGCAGGAATCTAGAAAAAGTGTCGGGGACACTTGTTCATGCCCCCTAGAGCTTGAATCTAGAAGAGTATTGGGGACACTAGTGTACTTCAATTATATGGGATATAGTGGAACCCGAGGCTTGTTGAGTTGGTGCCTTGGAAGAGTGAATGTAGGGACGGGTTTCCCAAACCACTATAAAAATTATGTTGCCTGTATAATTGCTTGCTTTTTCTATCTTTCATGCACTTCACTATTTCCATTAGTTGCTTAAGAAATTGCTTTATATCCTTCATCACTTCATCAAGCATAATGTTATCACTTACATTGTCACACACACACACACACACTACAACATGTTTGACATAGGAATGACCAAAAAAAGTTGAACATGGAAAGTAAAGTAGTCATACAATCAACAATGAAAGTACAAATATACTGCATCACTATTTTCTCTTGGCTCATCAAGTTCTACTTGGTCATAATTTTTATTTACTTAATTCACCCCTCCTCTCTTAAGTTATTCATCATATATAGGATCAACAGACCTTAGCCACCTATGATGCACCTATCGCTTCAACAGTTGAAAAAAATTTGAATGTTCCCTCATATTAAATGAGTGCCAACTACTTCAATGGGTAGATTTTGAAGAGGTCTATAAAGAGAGTTAATTCATTTGAATAACTATTGCAAACATTTATTATGCAATTAATCTTCATTCTCACAAGCAACTCAAACTTTCAAGTCTTCAAGCACTCAACCTTCAAAGTATTGCATTAAAGGATGTCACTAACCACTTGGGAAGATCCACTTGTAATTAAAGCAAGCTATTAATCATCTTCAAAGCTTCCCCTATGCTCACAAAGAAGTACTATAAAAAGTGTAACTCATTACTTTCTCATGTGTATTCATGTGTTACCTTGAGTTGGTATTGCAGACCAAACTCAAGAAGAACAAGGTGAATTGTTGACGTGTCTCTCACAATTAACTTATTGAATTGTATTTATGCCCCTTAGAACTGGAATTTAAAAGAGTGCATTAGCATTAAGATTTATATGCCCTCTGGAACTAAAATTTAGAAGAGTGTAGTTGCACTAATTTATATTTTCTATTAAGATAGTGAAACCCAATAGAGAGTGCTTGGAAGAGTAGGGTAGAGAAATTATCCCAAACCAATATATATTATGTCTGCGATATGATTAATTGCATTAATTACTTGTTGGTTTAAAGCTTTGCTCAAACGACCAACATTGCTTACCTCATACATAACTAATTACCACGTGCACCTAGCATAGCTAACTTGCAAAGGTTTAACATATATTAAAAAATAGATTAATCACATTTGTTCATTTGTCCTCTAATTGCATTAATATGCCAACTTAGATTTGTAGAGTTGTATTTATTTTATACATATCTTTGTTATTTTGTAAAACTTTAAATTTAATACAAATCTAACATTATTTTATATTATTATTTATGAGAATATAAATTCATATGATCATTTATCACAAATTTTATTATAATTTTTATTTTTTGATTCATTATTTTAGTAATTAATTAAGTGATATTAACAATAATTAGCATCGATAAAGATAATTCATTTGTCAATGACACCAATGAATAATAGTTTAGGACAAATAAATAAAACAATAGGGAAGAATGGAAATACTAAAGTAGAACTTGCTTGTAGAAAACCATTAAACATCATTTGAAAAAAGAAATTAAGTAGGAGAAAAGTAAAATATTAGAAAGTAGAAGAAAAGAAAGAAAAATGATATTATAGAATAAAATAATGATTGAAAACAAAATAAAAAAATAAAATGGATAAGTTTTTTCACATAAAAATTGTAGCAAAACTCTTGGTGCCGGTTTATAAGTTTTACCTTAAGGTGTTGTCATCAAGTTCAAGTCATCATTTATATTTGACATTATTTATTTAGGCAAGGAACCACGAATCACTTTAAAGGAAAAACTCTAGTGAATAAAAATATTTTCAAAATAGAAAAATGATATTATAGAATAAAATAATGATTGAAAACAAAATAAAAAAATAAAATGGATAAGTTTTTTCACATAAAAATTGTAGCAAAACTCTTGGTGCCGGTTTATAAGTTTTACCTTAAGGTGTTGTCATCAAGTTCAAGTC
>JAYJMB010014851.1:30501-45613 GCA_036873735.1 Pouteria campechiana
TAGCAAAACTCTTGGTGCCGGTTTATAAGTTTTACCTTAAGGTGTTGTCATCAAGTTCAAGTCATCATTTATATTTGGCATTATTTATTTAGGCAAGGAACCACGAATCACTTTAAAGGAAAAACTCTAGTGAATAAAAATATTTTCAAAATAGTATTACATCACCCCAAAAACCTGAAATATCATCTTGAAAGAAGTATTTAAATTATCTAAAATTTGGTATGACAACTCATCTGGAAAAAAGTAATATTTTAGATGGAATATATGTCCATATATTCTATGTTAAATTAAAAATTGGTTCGAAAATTTTTAATGAAATCCGATGGCGAGGCACCCGGGCGGTGGGCCACAGGGGCGAGTTACAAAATAGGGCTACGATTGCGAGCCCCACAACCTCCATGTGATTCTGAGGCTGTTAGTTAACAGCGAGACTGACCTCGTTGTCTTCATACGGCTGTTTGCTGACATTCCCAAGCGGCGGAGAGCCACGAAGAGAGATTCCAAGAGGCAGAGCCACCGAGAGAAATGGTAAACGAAACCCCATCAACGGTAGATATTTCTGAGCCGCTACTGGAGAAGACCCCTGCCGTGGCTCTGGATCCTTCCCTCTCCTCAGAGGAGATCCCGCCATGGAAGGAGCAGATTACGATCCGCGGCCTCATCGCCAGCGCCCTTCTTGGCACCCTTTTCTGCGTCATCACCCACAAGCTCAATCTCACAGTTGGCGTCATTCCATCTCTTAATGTCGCCGCAGGGTTGCTTGGCTTCTTTTTGGTTCGCTCCTGGACGGGGCTCCTCTCCACCTTCGGCTTCTCAGTCGCGCCATTCACAAAGCAGGAGAACACGGTCATCCAGACATGCGTCGTTGCTTGCTACGGGCTCGCTTTCAGTGGTAATTCCATGGAAATTCAGTTGGCTGTTTACATGTTTCGTGTTTTCGACGATATTAGAAATTGCAGATTTCTGTTCGTTTTGGGGTTGATTCCATGTTTTCTGGAATTTGGATTTTCATGATCGAAATTTGTAAATTCTGGTGAGATTGATATAGAGGCATCCAACATGTAGGGATTGGAACTGTTAGATTATAGCAGGCCTTCCTCGTGGTTGGAAGATGCTTTGCACGGCTGTCCTGTTCGATGATGCAGGCTAGCAGAACACTGTCTTTGGAATAGAATATGGGGAAATTTCTGTAAGCTCTTGGCTCTTCATGTTGACGAGGGTGTTGTGGACTACTGATTTTGAATGCGCCTCACCTGAAGCAGATTCCCATGGGTAGGCCTAAAATGCTTTGTTACAGAAGCTTCGGTACCAAATCTTAGGCTCATGATCCACTCAAAAATCAAGCACAAACGATAATGCATTTGGGAGGCATAAGGATTTACATGGAAAACTCTTCAACCCAGAAGGGAAAAATCATCACTGAGATATAATATTCTACTATAATCACAGGTTACAGAGATACATCTGGAACATCCGAAATGTCTCACATACCCTTCCCAATCAACATGCAGACTCTTATAACCTCTCCCTCACTCTGAAAACCGCTAGGATCTACCATGTTAACTCCTTCCGTCTCAACCCTAGAATCTCAACTGAATCCTTAACTGAACAATAATATATTACATTCCTTTGAGCATTGCAACCAAGGACTCACTCAGGCCCAACTCACATGAAAAAACGCATAGAACTTGCAGATTCAAGACACCCTAAAAACCTAACAGCTTGGAGAATCTAATGATTTTAGTGGAAATACCATGGTGAGGCCACCACAATACGTGGCAGGGTGCTCACCTGCACTTCTAAGTTAGCATTTTTTTACTGGCTTTAATACCCCCAAAATTACAATTTTCAGAGTTTCTGGCTCATCTTGTGAGCTGGTTGAGACCCAAAGACATTTATGGTAGGGGAGTGATTTGGTTTTTACCTTGAGTCAATGCCATGTCTGGAGAACCACTGGAGAAAAAGATTCTAAAATGATTTCTTTTTCTTCAGCTGATGCTGTGTCTTGGACAAAACACATTCTCGTAGTAGGCATTTGCCAACTAAATTTATGCAGTTGGAGTGTTCTTATAATTACACAGTCTTTTGATAGCAATGCTGATTTTGAATATGTGGGATGTCTGTGATGCATACATTTTATATCTTGCTTTCCTTAGAACAATTTGTTTCCATAGCAGTATACAGGCATTTTTAGTTTCACAGAAATTGCCATTGTTCAAACTCATCATGGTGGACCAACATCAGTCAGCTTTTTGCTGTTGGGTAAAAGTGTTATATGTTTTGCTACCAGTGGAATAAAGGAAATCTTAACTGCACTACTTTGTCAAGTTCAACTCTACTTTGTAACATAGTTGTTAAAGGTGCGCCTAGGCTCAAGGCTCACCCAGGCTCACCTCTTGCGCCTTGAGGTGTATTTGGTTCGCCAGATTGAACTTTCTTAAAAAAAAAAATTAAATGAAAAAACTTTCAACATTTAATTAGGACTCTAACTTCTTTAATCTCCCTCTTTTTTCTTGGCTTAACCAAAGTTGGTGCCCTTCATAGGATTATATTTAACATTTGAGTAATCTTATTGTTTTATTCTTATAAATTACATATATAATTAAATTAATTTGATTTTATATAATATGCGCCTTGTTTCACTTAGGGACTTGCCAGTGCGCCTTGCGCCTATGCCTCAAGAGCCCTTTCGGCCTTGGTGTGCCTTACGCCTTTAACAACTATGCTTTGGAAGTTTTTTGCAAGATCATTTTGAAATTTCTTTTGTTAGGGATGAGATCTTTCTCTTACAATTTAAATCCATTTCTGAAATCTCTGGAATTTGAAATTTAAATTTTCTTTTTTATAGGAGGATTTGGATCTTACATGATTGCAATGGATGAAAGGACATACAAACTTATTGGAGTTGGTTATCCGGGTAACAGGGCTGAAGACATTAAAAACCCTTCTTTGGGGTGGATGATCGCTTTCATGTTTGTTGTCAGTTTTCTTGGGCTATTCAGTCTTGTTCCCCTTCGAAAGGTATACAAGTGATACTATAATGGGCTAATTATATTTGGTTGTGATGGTTTTTCATATCTATGATCTCTATCAATTTCTCCATGATGAATAGAAAGGAATTCCATCCTAGGAAGTTCATTTGCTTCCAGAATTTGTATCAATTGAATTTTTGTTTAAGGTGTAAGGTACGCCAAGGCGCAAAGGGCCCTTGGGGCCTAGGCATAAGGTACATGGGCAAGGCGAGTGCCCAAGTTAAGCAAGGGGCACATTACGTAAAATTAAATAAATTTAATTGTATCTGTAATTGATAAGTATAAAATAATAAGATATCCTAAATATTAAATATAATCCTGCAGAGAGCATCAAATTTGGTTAAGCCAAGAAAGAAAGTGGAAATCTGAGAAGTTAGAATCCTAATCGAATGTTGAAAGTTTTTTCTTTTAATATATTTTAAGGGAAGTTCTATTGGGCACACCAGGAACACTTCAAGGTGCGCCTTTAGCAACCATGATCAATTCAATCAATTAATTCTGCATGGACAATAACGACACCACTGTCATTCCAGAGACCCATCATTAGGAAGAAAATAAAGGTTAATTGCGATGCTGTCATTAATTTCTACACATTACTGTACTTTACGAAATTTGGGCATGACATCTTGTATTAGATAACAAACACATCACATACTTTTACTATCATAATTGACACAAAACGGATGAATTTTTCTCTGTATTTCTCCTTATTGAATGAAATTGTACATGGCAATATATAGACTATTCTAGACTACAAAAATAGGTAACTATCTAATCAAATCATACAAAACAGGAAACTACCGAAAGATGTCAATCCCATAATACAAGGAGCCCAAAAATAGAACTTTCCTAACTAGTGTTATACAGGCTGTATAGCCGATTAGTAATTAGCTTCCTAATTATTTTCTCATGACAACTGTACAATCCATACTCTCCCTCAAGTTGGAGAATAGATGTTTTCCATACTCAGCTTGGAAATGATTTCATAAAAGGCCACACTATTTAGTCCCTTAGTTAAAACATCTGCCATTTGACCTCCTGAAGGAACATAAGGCATACAAATCAATCCTGCTTCTAGTTTTTCCTTGATGAAGTGTCTGTTAATCTCAATATGTTTTGTTCTGCCATGTTGTATGGGATTATGAGCAATGTTAATTGTTGATTTATTGTCATAGTACAGCTTCATAGGTCTTTCCCACTTGATCTTCAAATCATCTAGAATGATCTTGAGCCACAACAATTCGCACAATCCTTGAGCCAATGCCTTGAACCCTGATTTTGCACTAGACCTTTCCACCACATTCTATTTCTTGCTTCTCCAAGTTATCCAATTGCCACCAAGAAATGTGCAATAGCCAGATGTTGACCTCCTATCCATTGTAGATCCTGCATAGTCTATATCCGTATAGGCTTCCAGTGTGAGTTCATTCTTCTTTTTCCGGACAGCCTTGCAAGTAGTGTAAAACCTGACAAGCAGCCTGTAGATGTGATTCCCTTGGATCGTGCATGAACTGACTAATCACACCTACTAAATACACTATGTTTGGTTGTGTATGAGCAAGGTAAATGAGTTTTCCCACTAGCCTCTTATACATCTCCCTATCAATGGTTGGCTCTTCCTTTGCCTCCCAAAGTTTTTGGTTTGGCTAAATAGGTGTAGCTGCTGGTTTACAAGCTAGTATTTCTGTTTCTTTTAAGATATCCGTCACATATTTTGGCTGTGAGATGAATATTCCTTGTCTCGAGTAAGAAACTTCAATTCCAAGGAAATATTTTAGTCTTTCTAGCTCTTTGATTTCAAATTCCCTAATCAAACACTGCTTTAAGGCTTGTTTCTCTTTTTCATTGTTCATGGTGACAACAATATCATCAACATATACAATAAGAGCTGTCATTCCCCCTGTGGCTAAATGTTTGAAGAAAAGAGTGATCTCCTTGACTCTGTCTATATCCTTCGCTATCATTACCCTAGCAAATCATCCAAACCAAGCTCTAGGTGACTGCTTAAGCCTGTATAGAGCTTTTCTCAATCTACACACTTTATTGTCCGTTTCTTTTCCTGAAAGCCCAGTGGAATGCTCATGTAAATTTCTTCTTCTAAGTCTCCATGCAAAAAAACGTTCTTCACACTATACTGTTGAATTTGCCAATTAGAATGAGCTGCTAGGGATAATAAGATTCTCACAATGGTCATCTTCGCCACTTGAGCAAAACTCTCTTGATATGTCTGGGTGTAGCCTTTAGCCACAAATCTCACTTTATACCTTTCAAGAGATCCATCAGCCTTGAATTTCAGAGTAAAGAACCATATGCAATCAATTGGATTCTTTCCTTTGGGCTTGTCAACAATGTCCCAAGTCTTGTTTGTTTTCCAGAGCAGCCATTTCTTCTATCATGGCATTTCGTCATTCGGGTTTTGACAATGCCTTAGATAGTGTTCAGGACAGAGATGGTGTTTAAGTTTATAATTTTGAAGTGGTGACAGTTGCTTAAGAGAGACATAGTGTGACAAAGGATATAAGGGTCCCTTTGTGCATTCTTGGGTAACTTTTCTAACAGTAATAGGAAGATCAGAATCATCTTTTGTGTTTCAATAGAGTTATATGCAAGGAGGGATCAGAACTTACCATGTTTTCATTTTCAGAACTCAGATTGGTGTCTTGGACTTTCATCAGGTCCGGAAATAGTTGTTTTTCTCGAATACATCTGACTAAATCTACTAGAGTCATAAATTCGAATAGTTGTTGGAATAGACACAGGTTCGGGGACTGACTCTGGAATGAATATGGGTTTTGGGACAGACACTGGAGTGGACTTTGACTCAATTTGTTTGTTAGTGGAAGAATTCGGGACGGAGGAAGGAATTTCAAAGGAACCAAAGGACCCAAGATCACAAAAGTTTTTATCCTCCATGTGTGAAATCTCCCCCTGAAGATAAAACTATGAGAAGTATGGTTTATTCTTAGTAAATGTGACATCTGCAGATGTGTAGAATCTTCTAGAAAGAAGGTGATAGCACTTATACCCTTTCTGTGTGGATGAATAACTGAGAAAAACACAATTGCTCTAGGATCTAATTTTCCTCTATGTTCATTATTAACATGAACAAAAGAAATACAACCAAAGACTCTAGGTGTGAGACAGTTTGGCATTTTGAAATGTGGATAAAACTTCACAAAGACTTCCATGGGAGTCTTTAAATCTAATATCTGTGAGGGTAGTCTAATTATTAGGTGTGTTGCAGTAGGAACAGCCTCTTCCCAGTAGGATTTAGGAAAATTCCCTGGAAATAACAATGCCTGGGTAGTGTTAAGTAAATGGCCGTTTTTCCTCTCTGAAACTCCATTTTCTTGTGGTGTGCATTATTAATACAAGATGACTCATGGATGATACCTTCTTTTTGTAAGGGGACAAGATTTGGTTGAAGCAGTCTCTTGCATTGTCAGACCTAAAGCTTTTGATTTTTACCTCAAATTGGTTTTTAATGATGGAGTGAAAATTGGGAATGACACTACTGACATTAGATTTCTGCTTGAGTAAAAATATCCATGCGACCTTGGTACAATCATCAATTAGAGAAACAAAATAATGAGACCCTGAAATATTTGGAATTGTCGATGGCCTCCCAAATTTCACTGTGAATCAAATCAATCGGATGTGAACTTCCCTTATTGCTAATAGGAAAGGGAACACGAGTATGTTTTGCTAGTTCACAAATGTCACAAAGAAAATCTGTATTATTTAATCCCTTAAGCAAAGAAGGAAACATGACATTTAAGATTCGAAAAGACAGATGACCAAGATGAAGGTGGTAAGGCCAAATAACATCTTTATTGGACGAACTAAGAAATTACAAGGACAGATTATTTATGACTGTCTTTGAGGGACTTGGTGCTTCAAGATTGTAGAGATTGTTCCTTTTCTTAGCAAGTCCAATCCTACTCCCCAAGCCCTGGTCTTGAAAAGCACAGTAGGAAAAATGAAATATTGCACAATATTTCAGATCTTTTGTAAGCTTTTGAATTGAAACAAGATTTGCTGATAATTTTAGTACGTGAAGGACATCTTTAAGAATGAGAGAAGGTGTCACATAAATTTCTCCTAATCATGCAATTGTAGCCAGAGAGCCATTTGCTACGACAATTTTCCTATTACTAGGGCATGGAGTGTAAGTTTTGAAATATTATGAGGTGTGGGTCATGTGATCGGTAGCTCCTGAGTCAGCTATCTAAGAGTTGTCAAAATACTTCTCTGAGGCATGTAAACCATAGGAAAATAGTCTCACCTGAAAGTGCCAATGAGCATGTACCTGTGTTCTTCTCAAGTGATCCTAGTAGGTCTCTTAGTCTCTCAATCTCGTCACTGTTGAGCCCCCTTTTCTCCTGCCCTTCCTTTTGATTGGTTTGCTCAGTCAAATGAACCTGAGACCTCTGTTGTCCTCCCCGTGATTTCTGTTGTCCTTCTCGGTTTCCCCATTCTCTGCTTGGCAGTTTTCGATTCAACTTCCTGCAATTCTCCTTGGTGTGCCTTGGCTTTTTGCTGTAGGTGCACGACAAATTGTCCTTGTTATCTCTTCACTGACCTTATCGGGTGTTAATTCCCAAGGATCTTGACAGTTCTGCCTTTCCTCTTTCTTGTATCTGAAGTTGTTTGGTCTTTGTAACCAATATTGATCCTTCTAAAACTTTTGGCTTAAGTATTATACCCCTTTAAACTTTTGGTTCCAAGTATTATACCCCTTAGACTTTCTTCTGCCCAAATTAGGGAGATTGTCTCCTCCAATGGAGGTGTTTTCCCCTTGCTGAGAATCTGGACTCCAACCTGATCAAATTCAGAGTTAATTCCGGCCAGAAAATCATACACCTGGTCTTTCTCAATAAAATTCTTCAAAATGGCAACGCCATCTGGGCATTTCATCTCAAATGCCCAATAATGATCAAGTTCTCGCTGCAAGCTCATCAGTTTACTGGCATATTTTGTCATTGTTTTGCCTCCTTGCTTGTTCACACCTGTCTTCGTCTTGATCTTGTACACTTGAGGTGCATCAGGAGCTTTCGAATAGGTCCGGCTAACAAGTCCCAAATTTCCTTGGCAGTTGTCAAGAACATGCAAGTATCACTGATGCCTGGATCCATTGAGTCCCACAGCCACGACATAATCATTGAACCAGCTTCATCCCATGCTTCAAATGTTGGATGTCCCGTTTTTGGTCCTGTCCCAAGAATATGGCTTAGCCTTCCTTTGCCCTTAAGGTATGTTCAGACTTCAGACACATTGAGATCATTTGAGATAATTTTTCTCATTCAGCCTGTTGGTAGCCAGGATGTTCTGTAAATTGCCCATCATCTGGGTTGAATTGACTTCCTCCTTCTGGCTGGACTTGTTTGACATAGTGCTCTTGGACATGATGGAACACGGGAAAAACAGTAGGAGTGAAAAGCTTGAGATTTATACAGGAAAGTTGGAGAAAGACCGTGAAGGCCAAAGTTTTCAATTCCCAGAAAGAGCTAAAGCTCTGATACCATGACACAAAACAGGGATGAATTTTTCTTTGTATTTCTCCTTATTGAATGAAATCGTACATTGCAACATATAAACTATTTTAGGTTACAGAAAAAGGAAACTGTGTAATCAAATCATACAAAACAGGAAACTACCTAAAGTTGTCAATCCCATAATACAAGGAGCCCCAAATTAGAACTTTCCTAACTAATCTTATACAGTCTGTATTGCCGGTCAGTAATTAGCTTCCTAATTATTTTCTCATGACAACTGTACAATCCAACAATAACCAATATGTGCAGTGGTTCCGTTTGTTAGCACAAAATTTAGTTGCCTAAATGATGTTTGTTACACTTTGCGCCTCTCTATCATGAATTTTAGCTCATTATTGATGTTTATACAATGAATTGTAAAATTGAAGACTTAAGTTTGAAATGAATTAGCATGGTGATTGTCGTTGTTATGCCACACCACAAATTGAATATATCATAAGTTGCATGTAGATGCCATTTGCTGTACTTGGAGTTATCAGCATAGTGCTTTGGCTATCCTAGTGATGCTACCACCAGTATGGGTATTTCGTGATGTCAGTTATGCAAGGCATATTGTTTTTTGTTTCTTAATTGATGTTGTTCTCCTTTTATGATCGTTCTGCATTGTTCATGCAGGTAATGGTCTTGGATTACAAGCTTACATACCCTAGTGGGACTGCCACAGCCACATTGATTAATAGCTTTCATACAAATACAGGAGCCGAACTTGCTGGGTGAGCTGTAGTAATTCTGTATGTAATTTCTTCTCTTTGAATCATCTGAGTGGAGATGCAGCTCAGGTTGGTTTCAACTTGAACAAAATCAACCAAACAGTGTTTGTTTGGGCTGGGCTGGGTTGAGGAAAAGTGAATTTTGGACTGATTAAATTGGGTTGAACTTGAATTGGAAATTGTGTTGGGTTGGATTGAAGCCTTGGGCAACATTATCTGACCTGAAATCTCATAAAACCCTTAATGAACTTTTTTAACCAATGCTTCATCCTCACCATTGCATCTTCCCAATTTGTCCATCCATATTGCTGCCAACATATCTTTCTTAATCTCCCCACAGACATGAGCAAAACATTTAGGTTGCAACTTAGGTTCAATTTGTGTTGGTTTTCTTTTTTTCTTTCTTTCTTTTTTTCTTTCTTTCTTTTTCTTTTTTTGGTTTTGCAAAATTAGTTTATTGTAGGGTCAGGTAGAGGTTTCTCTTAATCATCTTACTTAGTGCCATTTGGAAAGGTAGAAAGGAGAAGTTTTCTTTCCCTTCCCCTTCACCCTTCATTTTAAAAGACATTTAGTTATCATAGCAAACTTCATCTTTTCTATATTCAGACCTATCTCATCCATATCATCTTTTCTATATTCAGACCTTTCTCATCCATATCAACCCAATCATTTCTAGAAAAATCCTATATATTTTGTTTTTATTCATTATTTGTTACATCATGATGTGGATTGTGCATTGTACTTGATGACTCACAAGAAAGTCAAATCTGGCCCGATGATAATTTGGCATCATTATGATGATGAGCCCACGTGGGAGCTGGCATAGTTGGGCATAGTTTTTATTAGTTTTAAAGTTAATTGGGTGTCTTAGTTTTGAGTTTTATAGTTTTTAAATAATTTTACTTATTCCTTTTATGGGTTACTGAGGCATTAAACAAAGCTCAGTAAGTGTTAAAATAATTGAATTTGGTTGCTCATTAGGTTAGTATTCAAGTAGGCTCAAGATTATGATGATCTAACATTGTCTTGGATTTTGGGAACTATAAGATTATTATGATTTTTAGGAATATTTTTGTCATTTCGAATTTTTTTAGAATTTTATTATTGGTTGTTTTGCATTTTGCCTCCTCAAGTTCAGAAATATTGTAATTTTAATCCCATAACTATTGATGTTGCATATTAAACCTCAAAAATTGGTGAGTAAATCTTCCAATGAAAAGTAGAATAAGATTTTTGAAAAGATGAAAATAACCCATAGTCAATGGAAAGGAGGAGTTTGTTTTGCATGTACTGTTGAATTTGATATTCTATTTTTGCAAGTTTTTATGATGATTGATGCCAAACATTGGACATCATCTTCTATCATTGTCCTTGCGAAATATTTCTATTGAATTTGTCCTTTTTAAAATGAATAAGAAGCTAAAAATATCATTCCTTTTAAGATAAAGGTGCCTTGATCAATCAAATTAAATGTAAGTGTTAATTTTTGAGTTTGTAAATTACATTTGGCAGATTTCCATAATTACCTGAGCCCTGTATCAAATATCATCCGTCACTAGTTTCTTTACAAATAATTTTTGTTGATTTTTTCATGTAAAAATAAATTAGAAACTGCTAAATCAAAAGGTTGTTCTCATTAAAATTGTTGAGTGCAAATATCAAATCTTCCATGCTTCCCAACCTGGTCAGGGTGCATGAGAGTGAAATCCCAATCATATAATCAATCCAAGATTGAGGAATGTGCCCGTCTGATTCATGCCAAGGATGAAGCACCTCCTCTGTAAGGCCCTTACAGTAGAGGCAGGGTTGACTAATCTAGTGCTTCCATGAACTATGGACCTATGGTAAGTCGAGGCTAGTAGTGCAATGGTAGCAGCAACAACAATCATGGACATTCAACCAATGTAGATGTAGAGGGTGGTGAAGGAGACGAGCACCTCAACATGATTCATTTGAGTTTGTGGATGAAGATATTTCACTGCATGGCGAAGACTTGCAATTGGAGCTGTTTAGGTGGGCCACACACTGACCAGCAATCGTTGAAGACAGTGGTACAAACTTGAGATTGAGCTTCCTGGTTGAAATAGGACAACTTGATGAGCTGTTAGTATCCAGATTGCTGATCTTGTGCATGAATTGGATCTAACAGTCAATTAAGTCATCTAGACGAACCAGAAGGACAATTGGTGCTAGCATGTTTCTATGTACTGACCCAAAGCAGGCGGTCCCAAGCATCATTGCATTGGTGTCCCAATTTAGATTGCTACTAAGGTAAATTCTCATCCTTATGTGTTTTGGGCGATGATTAGATGATTTGTTGTGTGGATGGTTGAGTTGGGACGAAACCTGGGGTGATTGGTGGGGTTTGACTATGATCTGGTGAGTTTGGATTAGGAAATTCTAGCTTGGATTAGTGGGTAGATTGGTAGTGAACATTGGCTTGTCTATGTGATCTGAACTAGCTACGTGCTTCGAAGATTATCTATGGTGATTGATTGGGGTTGTATGTGCTCAACAATGGTGATTTCTGCTTCCTTTGGGTCGATTCAATTTAGTTTGATCCACTGTTCGTATTATCGATATTATCAACGATATTATCGTAGATAATATCGATCTTAGGCCTTAATGATAAAAAATCAGCCTTTAAAACGAAAATATCGAGCCTTTCTCATATTTATCGATAAAATCACGATACTATCAATGATATCGTGATTTTATCGATCAAATTTATCGGTAAATTCAAATGACATTATCGATTCAGCTAGAAACCCACCCATTCGGATGCTGTCTACCCAAGAAACCCACCCAAACCCCATTTTCACTCTTCTAGATGCTTACTCCCATCAAATACAAGCAAAATCGAAAACTCCTTTTGATTAATTGCCTGAAAAATTACATTTTGAAGATCTAAATCTAGTTTTTCTATCCGGATATCCCAACACTATGATGATATGGAAATTCGATTTTCGACTAGTTTTTGTTTTGTTTGGTTCGAAATCACTTGTTTGCAATGTTTTATGCATTAAATTGTTGATTTAAACAGATTTGCATAATCAAATCTGTCATATTTGGGCAGATTGGAGAAGAACATAAGATTTGGGAAAAATTCCCAAATCGTTTGATTCATCCCAGATTAATTATTATTTATGCATGGAAACCCAGATTAGATGTTAGATCTATTGAATCAAGAGATTTTCTGCAAAAAAATTTTTTTTTTGAAAAATTACGAATTTTGGGGGAAAAGCCTAAAATATTTTTTCTTTAAAAAAACAATGTTTGGAATCTTTGAATCATGATAAAAGCTATAGACCTAGGTATTTAAGCAATAATTTTTATGGAAAATATGTAAAAAAATTATTTTTAAAATTTTAATTTTTAATATTAATATTAATTTTTATTAAATAAATAAAATATAAATTTATATATGCTGTGTTAATTCATAAGTAGTATCATAGCATTAAAAATATAACCAGAAAAATATCTGTGATAATTTTTATTTATCACAGATTTTAAATAATTGTTTTTGAAATAGTTTTGAAAAATAAAATTTTTTCCTTAACATCTAATCTGGTTGGTGTTGAATGTGTACGGTTCATTTAAGACATTGTCGGATGCATACAGTTTGTAGATTTGCATGTTCAATTTGTTTTAGGTTGAAGTTTGAATATGTTAACAGACAAGAGTGACACGGGGAGTAAAAGCAAGACCAAGCCTAATGATCTTGCATGGGAACATGGGAAACCGGTTCCAGGCAACCCATTTGGAGCTGAATGTAACTACTGCAAGCAAGTCATAAAGTCGGGGGGGGGGGGGATTACATGACTGAGGCAACACTTGGCTTGGAGTAGTCTAAATGTTAGAAATTGTCCGAAGGTGCCTAAGGAGGTTAGAGCACTTATGAAGGAGGCTATTCAGTCGGGTGCTACTTCTAGAAGAACTCGACACCAGAAAGAGAAGGAAATCGTAGCAGAATTGGGTGGTTATGATGATGATGGAGATGAGAGGGAGCAGATGAGGTGGGTTATGAAGGCTAGCAGGGCAGAGCAATAGGCTAGAGAGGAGTTGATTAGGTTGGAGAGGGGTAGACCTAGCTTCCATGGTTCTACAAGAGAAGCTGGTGGGGGAAGCAGGCAAGGGGGGTTAGATCAAGGAGGGAGCAAGAAGGGAGGACTGAAGAAGTTCTTGAGCCGTACATCATCTATGAGGGGATCGCAGCCAAAGTTGTATGAACTGGCTGGTGGGTTACAGAAGAAGATGACTCATATGTACAAAAAGGGTAGAGACCGTGTGAAGAATCTTAGAATTCATGTCTCTAGATTCTTTATTTATGGTGTCGTTCCTCTATACTTGGCGAATATCATACCTTTCAAAAATATGATCTATGTTGCACAGATGGAAGGAGAAGGTGCTCTGCCTCCTTCAGCGTACTAGATTGGGGGAACATATCTTGATCAGGAGGATCAAGAAATGAAGGATTGGATCAAATCTATGACCCATACATGGGAAACATATGGGTTGTCTGTGATGTGTGATGGGTAGACTGACCCTACAAGGCTTAGTATCATCAACTTCATATTGTATTGCAGAGGCATTACGGTGTTCTGTAAGTTTGTGGATGCATCTAAGCATATTAAGGATGCAACTTATATTCGAGGGATTATTGAGAAGCAGATTGAAGCCCTCGGCTTAAGTCTTCATGTGGTACAAATTATCACGGATAATGGTACTGCATTTAAGAAGGCTGGGAAAACTCTAGAGAAAAAATTGCCTTTGTATTGGACTCCTTGTGCGGCGCACTGTATTGATCTCATATTGGAGGATATTGGTTGACAAGCAACTGTTCGTAGTGTAACAGAGAAGGATCGACAGATTACCAAATTTATCTACAACCATAGTTGGGTGAAGGCACTTTTTCATGAGATATCTGATTATAGGAGGGAGATTGTACGTCCAGGCAATACTCGATTTGCCACGAATTATATTGCACTAGATAGTCTATGGAATGCCAAGCAAGCACTCAATACAGCATTCAACACTGATGTGTGGCACGATTCAAGATATGCACATACTAGGGAAGGGATGAAGGTGGAGAGGATCGTTATGACGACTTCCTTTTGGGATAAAGTACGATCGGTGTTGTTAATTTTAGAACCCATATATAGTCTTAAGAGTGGCTGATAATGAGACTTATCCAAATATGGGCTCTTTGTATGAGGCATTTCAATTTATGAAGGAGTTCATACAAAAAAATGTGAGAGGTGGGCTGTGGGTGATCGGCATCATAGAAGATCACTGAAAGAACATGCTCCGTCATTCATTACATGCAGCTAGTGAGTTTTGTCTTATGAATTGCGATCTTATTATTGTAGTCTTCTCTTATGAATCGTCTTATCTTATGTTTGAATTGCATTATTACAACATATTTTTAAAACCCAAAATACCACTATGAGCATGGTCTTGGGGTGGATATGGAGTTAAATGGGGTGGTGTTTGAAGTCTTTGAGAAGTTATTTCTTGATCACCCAAATACGGGTGACTTTGGGACCGAGGTAAATTACTTATGATGTTCACAGAATATACTTATTATCTTATTTAGTGTGATAAATAAAAAAGATTGATTCTTTTAAATGTTCCAACAGTTGATGGCTTTTCGCGAAGCATGGGGGATGTTTAAAAAGGCAGTGGCCGTTCAATCATGGTCACGAGGATTACCTTGTAGGTAATTGTTTTCAAACTTTATGACATTTTACACTTGCATATTTATGTATTATTTACAAATACTAATACATAATCTTGAATTGATTATAGGTGAATG
>JAYJMB010014862.1:22748-45603 GCA_036873735.1 Pouteria campechiana
TTTTATTTTATTGTTATTAATAGAATAAAGGATGAATTGAAGTAATATAGTATTATAACAAAATATCTGTATATTTAGATTTAGATTTATGATTTAGATTTTTTAAAATTATGTTATACATATATTCTTTAATTTCTTCAAAAAGAATGGTTCATTCGGTCAAACTGGTCCGACCGTGAATTGGATACTTGACTGGTTCAATCACCAGTCCAATTCTAATAACACACCCATGGAGAGCTATCAAAAAAGATTCCCAGCTACTAGAGTGGAAGCCAGCTAGAATAAGAGCCATTTATGGAAGTGTTTTGATTGTTAGAAGATCCAACCTATAATTTGAGATGGGGTAGGCCTATTCTAGTATGAGAAAAGTATAAGGATTTGATCCAACCTATTCCTAAAAACCTTAATTTTATTAAATATTAGAAAAAATCTTAATAAATACCTCATGCTCTTTTCTAAGTAGCCTTCTTTTATATAGTTCTTTTCAAATGGCTTATACTTTATTCCAGGTAATCCTTTCTTCCATGTTTGAACTTGGATAATGAAGCCCACTTTAATGCTAAATTTTTAGGCTTTGACTGAAAGTTTTGAAAGATTCAAGCCTAAAAAATATGAAAGATCAAATCCTTATATTTTTTCTAAGATCTTAAGAGACAACCATGCACTGCTGGATGCTCCTATGCTGGCTTAAAACGTAGCAAGCATTAGTCAATTTCACAAGTTTTTCTCTCAGGCTTTGTTGATCCAATAAAGATCTTCAAACGAGTACAGAGAACCTAGGAATTTCCCGTCCCATTGCCATATATGATGTTCTTCGGGAAATTAAATCAAACATAGCATGCAGGTGACATTCGGTAATTGAAATCTATTCGTACTACCATAAAATCATAAAGAAATCTATGCAAGGGAGAAAGACACAGGAATAGTCAGCAGTAGAACCTTACTAGGACAAGGAATAGTGTGAGCATAAGAGCGGAGGCCTTGCACGAGAGGAACGGTGTGGGTGAAGCACTGAAGAACGGCGTTGAGAAAGCATGTGTTTCCCATGTTCCCTAAACCTGCACCCTGCATTTCCATACTCACAAATCCATTATAAAAATATAAAAAATACAACAATTTAGAAGTGGGATTTTTTTAATATATAAGATCATGATTGTGCAATATTTTCTATCAAGATTGCTTGGTCATATAGATATTTTTACAATCCTTGACATCATGAAAATTTCTTAACTAACTTAGTTTTCTCTTCATCCATCATAAATTTTTCAATGGCTGTCCCTTTCTTCTTGCCCTATCTCACACAAACGCATCAACTTCTTGATTATTGATATAAATATATATATATATATATATATATATATCTGTTAGTTAGTTAGTTAGGTAGGTAGGTAGGTAGGTAGGTAGAAATAGATTTTTTAAAAATTAAACTATTTGATATGTTGAAATATAATGACTCTGATGATACTGTTAGCTCTGATATTCTGCTACCACTACTGTTAAAACTATTAATTCCTATAAGCAAAATTTCCATTCACATCCTATTCAAGCGTTAGATATATATTGCGTCTAAAATTCTTTCTAAAGATACGACTCATTGTCCTATTAGGATTCCTTACACAACTCTTAATCCCATTGCATCGTCCATGTTTATTAATTTCTAACAAAATATCAGCCATAATTAATATATGTTTGCAAATATCTTTCCATCGTAATCAGACAAACTCACATTACATAAACGAAGGGCTCAGAGAGAGAGAGAGAGAGAGAGAGAGAGAGAGGACTAGTTACCATGAGTGTGGGAGGGAAAGGGAGAGGACGAAGTGGCTCATCATCTTCATCACCGTCTTCCACGTGTGTGATGTCTTCCTCTTCCACCCGGATGAGCATTCTCTTCTTCTCCTGCTGTTTCAGCAAGAAAAAAGAATAGAATGAGGCAAGAGCGAGAGCCCAACGATGGGAAAGACAGAGAGACTGCGTACTTATCTTCCTACGTATTTAAACTTTGAAGTCGGACAAAAGCATCATCAAATCCGCTTTACATGCACAAGTATTTATACGTTACAGAGAAATATTTAAGCTATATATATATATATCTTAAATATATTTATGCTGATGCAATGTAAACCCTGCTGAAAACACCCACTTAGGGGTGCAACCTGATTGCGTTTAAGTGTTTTTGGAGTCAACTTTAATCCTAGCCTAATTTTTAAAACTCCAACCCTAATCATAGAATCATTTATTTTTAAAACTTTAACCTTAACCCAACCATATATATATATATATATATATATATATATATCTAAGATTTTGGTTGGATTATGGGTTGTAAAAACAATATTGAATTGAACAAAATAATTTCAAAATATATGCGAAGTCTCATCAATAAGCAAGAGGAGCTAAAATTTGGTGCTTTCATTTTTTTTGTCAAATTCCGTCTGAATGGGATTGAAACACCAAATTCCGTGGCGCAATGGCGTCTGCTCTACTGCTGCCTCTCATTGATCCTCCGGACATTTGCGAGACTCGCGGTTGATTTCAAGTGCGCCGCATGTCAGTAATCCCAAAATATTTAAAATACGATTTAATTTTTTAATGTAAAAATTCATCTAAATCATACGTTTATACGCGCCACATCAAAAATAACAGTGGAGGGGGATGTTTTTACCAATGAAATTATTTGGGGCCATGAATAAGGTATATCATATTATCCAAATCATTAAATAGATGTTTTATGATCAGAAAAATGAAAATTTCGATTATCGTACATAAAAATTAAAATTACTCTAGTCTAGGAGTAGGATTAAGATTGAATTCAGTTACGGTTGGGACCAGGTTGACGGTAGGAATGCAAATTAACCACCTCACGAACCAACACCCATCCAACATTGGCTTGGGAGAGCTAATTACTTGGTCCTCCAGGACGGTTAAAAAGTTGATGGTAGGATCGATTGGTCATCTACAAAACAAACGCTGATCGATTAAAGCCAGCTAATCCCTGATTTACAAACACCATCATCATCATTCATCATTTCGGAATTGGGTTGCGCTGTTTTTAATCTAAGAACCAGTTAGAATTCCATTATCAAATCGATAGCCCAGGCCCATTTACCCAAGTATGAGACAGCCCGTATCCCTCCTCTCTATATAGGACAAAATAGCTTGCTACTAACAGATGGTGGCTCTCTCTCCATGATTAGAGTAGCTCTGATAGAAAGGCAGAGAACAAATCAATACAAAGAATCAAATTTACTAGACAGAATAATTGCCAATCCAGATTGGTTCACACACCAAGCCGACACAATTCAGTTGGCCAAGCAAACGTTTACCTAGTGAAGAGTTCATGAGCCCCCGAAGACATCTCGCAGCACCGCACCAGGCCCTTTAGGTAGAAACGAAGTTGTCATTGCAGTTTTATACGAGCAGGCAGAATCTAGATCATCCCGACAGCTGTTTTACTTTATAACTTCATCAAAAGATAACTAAAAACAAAAACGGCGCATTAAGAGAAACGCAGACAATCAGCAATGAAAATCTGCAGATTTGGACCTTCTCAGTTGAAACCTCCACTGCCAATGAATCCAACGGTAAGCATCTGAAACAACTCCAAATCTCTCACGTAACAGCAGCGTGGTGGCATCCTTTTGGAAAGATAGCTGTGCTTGCTCATAGATGATGGAGCTTTTCTTGGCACATCATCTTGCAGGATCTGACCTGTGAGCACGCCGTGGACTGATTCTCACACAACTGAGATCAACCAATAAGTTCTATTCTGTTGTTCTGACAGATCATTGCTTCTAAAACATCTTATATGATCAATGAGCAGGGCTGGATCTCATAAGGTTGATCCTACAAACCAACCCTCTTTTTATCTTCACTGTTGAACGATTTGGGCTGGATCTCTTAGTGTTGCACGCTACCACAGGCCCTCTTCATCTGCCATGTCAGAATAAACTGTATTACTTCTTATCTTGTTAGGTAGTTTAGTCATGCAGAATGGAAACTAAAAACTGCACCGGTTAGGACTGAATTATCAACATAAAAAGAACTGGAGGAAGGCTTAAAAAATTATGGTTAGAGGTTATTAGGAAAGATACGGAAGTGCCTACCCCACTTAGGTGGGAAACAGCTTATGATGATGGTGACTTCCTATTATTTTGTCCTCTAGCTCATCATGGTGACTTCCTATTATTTTGTTCTCTAGGTCATCATCCTGCATGCTGCAAGATGTTGATTCCATCTCAGATGTACTTGGTAAGCCAATGAATTACCAGGTTTTGTACCAAGGGAGATGTTGGCAATCCTAACTACCAACTCAATTTCGGAGTATGATGACAAAAATGGCTAAAACGTGGAGAATTGGACATGCACATCTAACATTGTATGATCACAATATCTGCACCCCGCGATTTTTTTCCCTCACAACCATCCTTTGCTTGCAAGTCTATAGTGAAATTGGGCACCCTAAAAGGCAATCATCCATTAACCTCCAGAGTTTTCACGCAGTTTGTAATTGCTGAGACTGTGACCTTACCAGATGGCAATGCATCAAAAGAATCGAAAGAAAACGATTTTGCATACAAAAAATAAACAGAAAAAGAAGAACAAGGCACACTACCTCGATCAGTAAATGTACATGCCAAAATTCCTCTAGATGCAACAAGTGTTTTCCTTAGTGTCCATTCTCGGCCGCAAAATGCTCTTCATGGATGTCTGAAGCTTTAATTAGTGGTGGTTCTCCATTACATGGCTCATTTCCTGATGGTGCAATGACATCTGAATAAACAAAATGCCTGGATGCACCAAAGATACTTGCCAGTCGTTGGATTGCAGATTGACAGGCAGCACTAGATGGAAGAATGAATTCTGGAAGATGAGGTAGGCACTCAGGATGATATTCCTTCTTGTTGAAGGTTGCTGCAAAAAGTGCAAGGGCAGCCCGGCAGAATATGAATCTGTGGAGTTGAAATGATGTTAGCACATAATAGACACAACAAAAATCTGTTTAACTGAAAAGATGTTAGCAAAAACTAGACATGCAGAGCACGACCTGTTGAATTTCATGCCAAAGATCAGTTTGATTAAATTGAACAATACAGGTAGCAAGCTATTTTCTCCAAGAGACTGAATAAGTGATGAATGACAATGAAAACAATGTCAGTTGAGCATATCCATGACAACACACACATGGATTCAATGAAAGATGATTACTTGTTTCAGGCAATTATTTAGTCTGCGTTTGTTCGGATGACTAGCAAAGACTTGGAACTCTTTTTTAGTTATTGCAATTACGTACTAGAGATATGATTGCTGCTTACAAAGATTACTTCTAGTACAAATCTGAAGGAAATATGACCACTAATTCTTAACTGTAATCAGCAAATGGCTGTTTTAACAAAAAGTTCTCCTTGGGCATTGCCAGCATTTTGAAATTGGTCAGTACGCACATACATCTCCATGAGTTAAACTAGTATAATGGAAGGGAAATAACATTGGCAAGGTTTTTCAATGCTTCATCCAAAATTGTATACAAGGATCAGACCACCAACAGAAACCAACTCTGGGGCAAGACCTTTCAAACCATAGACGGTTTTTCCATGGATTGTGTGTGTTCATTGTACACGGGGGGTACTAGCACTGCCAAGGTTTTTAATGCTTCATTCAAAATTGTATACAAGGATCAAACTGCCAATGGAAACCAACTCTGAGGCAAGATCTTTTAAACCAAAGATGGTTTTTCCATGGTCGGCCTTTCAACCGAAAGATGGTTTTTCCAAGGTCCATGTGTGTGTTACCTGAGAAGAAGCCGCCTCAGGAAGGGATCTGATAAGACTTCAGCCCATATTGGGTCCAGGAAATCAGATGCTGCCAACATCAGTCCCCACTCATTTAATAGTGACGAAAGCAACTTCTCAGCACTGCTATAGACATCCTGAGACATTTTTGCAAATAACATTCACCAAAACAAAGATAAGACATTTAGGAGAAAGCCTGGTAACAATTGAATTCAAAACAAAGAAGAGACATTTCGAAGAAGAATGGATAAAAAGACTTTAGTAATTGAACTTGCCATGTCAACATTGGAGCCAGAATAACCAATCAAATGGCAGAAAGCCTGCAATGGAGATGTAAGGAACATTGTGAACTGGCTTCCATTTTGATGGCGAGAAGAATCAACAGAAGCATTAGCAGGTGGAGCTGGAAAGCATGGAGAAAGAAGCATCACTGCTGTCTCTCCCTTTTCTTCCCCATGTATAGCCTGAATCACATGCCAAGCATCGTTTCAGTAATAAATAGGATATTTTAGTCACTCCAAGAAATCATTCAAAATGACCACCATGGATTAAACTAACATGTCACCTGAATAGTGTTTCCTCATAAAAAAATGAAATGCATGTTATAAATAATGGTGTCATATTATGAGCATGCCAATGTTTGAACTCCTGTCATTATTAAATTAGATGCTTGTTCCATTGTTATTCATAAAGGCAGTAATCAAGTTTATTAACTTTGAGAAGGAAAAAGGGCTCTATATGCTGGCTTCAAGTCTCAGGCATTTCTCTGCTCAAAGGGACATCAATCTTTTATTTCTTTCCATAGATTTTGAAAAAGCGATCACAGCCCTGAAAGGCATGAACTTAAATATTATTCTGAATTCTGTCTGAATCGAGAGTTTGCTTTCTTTGGAAATCATGTAGCACACCCCAGGAAGAACCCGGGAGTATATCCTCATATTTTATTCAATTCGCTTGATTATTTACATCATTAAAAAGCACTAGGCAACCATAAAACATCTAGGACCAAGAACTTAACTAGAGGGAAAAAAGCCCAGGAGCAGGAGACTCCAATAATTTGATCCAACGGAATTAGAGGCCACAAATATATCAGTACTCAGGAAATAATCACAGAGTATGAAATACTCTTATGGGGCCTTGTTCTTCAGCATGTTATGTTAAAATAAAATAAATAAATAAAAACTGGCATTTATAATCCTGAATATGTATATCGCAGGACCATTGATTTACTTGATAATTTTTCACCTTTGGGAACTATATATTAAGACTCCCAAGAAACTAAAACAAACAAATTTTGCTGACTTGCTATTTAATAATAATAAAGATCTGAGTTGACAAACCTGCCTTGAATTCATGACTAATATCACTGTCGATAATCAGAAAAAGAGGTCTTCTTGTGAATGGTATCAAGTCACAAGGATAAAGACAAGCTATACCTGAAACAGAGACCAAAATGTCAAAAACAGTTCTAATTTAAGCACAGAAAGTTAATCAGCAAATTGTCATCATCATTGAAGCATTATGCCAACTAAGTTGGGTCAGCCGCAATAATCTTGCAATGCCATTTAATTCTATCGTAGAAACTTTGGATGCAGCAAACTCAGGGTTTTATGATAACTAATAGTCAGGTAAACCAGAAGAAATTGTACAAAATAACAAGAATAATATCAATGATCAAAGAAAGAAATTAAGACGTCAGAAAAATACTAAAAGAAGACCTGCTAAAGACAAACTGCAATTCATGTTATAAAGAAGAATAAATGAAGACATCATAAATTTCAAAGTTATATTTAATGAAAGATAAATGATACCTCCATTTCTGTGAGAACCAAGCCACAACCCATCCCCCTTAATACTTTTATGATTCCCCTTGTTTTGAACAGATGAATTGGTTGTGCCATCAGAGCTCACTGGCAAAGGAGACTGTGCATCCATGGCCATGTCAAGGGATTGGAAGCTCTCCATAATGTTGTCAGGTGAATTTGCAGTACTTCCTTGCCCACCTTTTCCTGCAAAGGTTTTAATGATATAAAACCCTCATGAAAAGTTCAATGAAACGCAAGATTTTTGCAGATATGATACTAAACCTGAAGCTGACAGATATATTAGCAGAATTCCTTCGTGAGGAAGCTCTTCACATACTGTGGCCAGAACCTGCCCATAGAAAACATGTCGAATTCAACATGATGGTTGTGATATTCAAAAGAACCCAAATTTTGCTAGAGAACAATGTTGAGTAATCATTCAAGTAGATTTTGTCAAACAAAATTATATTTAAAACCTAGACACTGCAATTTTCAAACAATGTTGAAGCTGCAAGATAAAAGGACTTCAATTTCCACAAGAACAACATGCTGAAAGAAGAATCTCTACTCTCCCTCCCTCCGATAATAGAAATTTTAGAAAAACAAAGCAGTGACTGGCATGGTCTACTGTTTTTGTTCATTGCAACCAAAATCTTGGAAAAACTTCGATAATTTTCCATGACAATTCCAATACAAAGCTTTTTTTCCAGAGAAGAACCACAACCAATAGCTTATGTAAAATGTGTTAGTTTCCAATGAGTCTATCAGGATACTGTTTAGATGAAAAAAGATAAGCATGTGAATCTATTGGGAGTACACGGTGAGAATCATTGTTCTCCAAATTTCCTGGACTAGCTATGATCTTGGACAACCATGGATGCACCACTACAAGGTTTTGGTTTCCACAGTGAACCAGTGCTTCAAGTTCTATCAGGATGGGGTGCCAAGGCTTTGTCATGGAACTGCACAAGAAATGAGGTGCAGAGGCTCTCATTATGTAACTGTCAAAGAAGCAGATGTGGATATAGATAGGGATGAGGCTGCTTATGCATGTGCAGATGGAATTTCCTCATGACCCTTTTCTTCCCCATGAAGCCAAGGGCAATACTAAATTACCAATGTATACTCCCATGTGAATCTATTGGGACCATACATTGGTAAAAATCATGGTTCTTCAAAATATAGAAAAACAGATTCTGCTCTTCAGTGGCAAACTGTTGCCCTAGACCATCCATACGTGCATGTATCTTAAAAGCTCTTGACTATAATTTGCTCATCCTGTGGGGAACTAAATTCTGTTCCACTCATTTCCACTTGTCCATATACACTATACTCATGCTCACTTTGACAGTTGGATATATTTTAATCAAACTAGGCAATCTATCAGTTGATTTATGGATATCAAAGCATCCATCAACAACATATCTTTCCAATACATCATTTGCTGATTTTATTAAATTTCAGCTAGGTGAGTTTTCGGTTTGATGTGACAACAGAGATTGTTATAGGTTTATCTGAGTAGTTTTGAGCACCATTCTGCATCAAGCCTCACATTCTGTGAAGATGTTTATAAATTAACGTGGGCAGTGTGTTGGAACCCTCTAACTGATAAGTCATCAGCATACTCATACAAGTAGATGAAGGATATGAAAGCAGGATAGGATGGGACCCACGTGATCCAACAATCATAGGAGCTAAAAATGTGTACCAACTGGCATTGGATACATGAATCCTCTCAAACTATTCTACTCTATCAGGGTGGTCGATATTGTTGGGATTCATTATGGAATCACAAGCATTTCGTGCCAGCCAGCAATCTGCACCTGGAAGATAAAGGGTTGTTTGTAGAAAAATGTTGGGAGTCCAGATCAGATGACAACTATCTTGTCAAGCCTAAATAAGGTTTTTTCTTCTACTGGATATGTACATCAATCTTGCTTTTTGAGAAGTTAGAAGAACAAAATCAGCCTTCAGTGGCTTCCATGTTATCAATAGACAGAAAAATAAAGGGGTTTCCATCAGCAGAAGCGCATGGTTAAAGGATTTTTAAGTTTCATCAAAGAGATTCTGCTGCATGGTTAAAGGATTTTTAGGTTTCATCAAAGAGATTCTGCTGCATGGTTAGGATTTTTAGGTTTCATCAAAGAGAACTATCTATTTAACCCAGCTTGCATCTAATTTTCTGCCCACATTAGATGGACCTAAAAACATCTTAACAAACAAAGGAGGCAATAGGCATCCATGCCTATCACCCTAATTCATCAGTCACTTGATCAGATTAGAAAAAGAGTAACCCATATATGCTGTAGTTCTTTCTTTCTTCTTCTTCCTGTCATTTAATCCAACATGATCTTTGATTTTATTCTGATCTTATATTTATCTTCTAAAGAGATAACAGACATCTTATAGCTTCCTTGGACCCATATTCTAACCCATGTATAACATAAAAATCATCATACAAATTACCATGACTAAGCTGTAGCAATATGGGTTAGGCTTTATAGACCAGTTCTGACCAATCATATTGGAAAGCATGAACAGTCATGAAAATGTTGAAACAATAAATAAAACAAAGTAGGTAAATAACGTAAAGAAGAAATGGATATGTAAGGAGCATTGACTGCTGATACTTACTGCTATAAAATGCGTAACAGTGGGACGATACAAAATTGCCTTTCGTGGATTTAGAGGCAAAGTAGGATCTGTAATTTCCTGAGAGAAGGTGGTTCGGTTTGACCCAGAACCTCCATTCTGAGAAATGCTAGGACCATTTAGACTAAGGTCAGCTACCTTTGTCTGGTAAAAGGAACCACTAGGTTCCCACTCTAGACACTGAAGCATTCTAAAAGTGTCTAGAGTGAGCTCTGTAAACTTCACCTGATACAGACAAAGGCATTCAATGTAAGAAGCAACAAACTCAATATAACACACAAGACAACAGTAGCAAAAGGGGGCGGGAAGGGAATTAACTGAAAGTCGAATTCTTGTGAACAGGAGAAAAGTATTAAAGATTAGGCGGTGGTGAGATATTTAATTTTAGAAATTATGGCTTTAAACTAAAGGGCACATGCATGCATGTGCAGTCACTAACAAAGAAGAATTTAGGTAACAGTGACTAACCTCATTGTGGCAGTAGCTAGTCAAGATTGCTTCTTGTAGCTTAAGACCTCTCTTTGCCACACAGGCAACATATGGAAGAGAATCTGGATTAGGATCAAGGACAAGACTGTATCTCAAAGGTCTGATGTTCATAAAAGAATTATCAGCTTTCAGAAATCTGACAATTTCTTGAACAACCTGCTTCCAGTCCTTGAAATCCATGTCCTAGACAACATTCACAAAAATGTCAGCATAGCTATCAGATTACCAAAAAAGGTTTCCACCATCAGCCAAACACTGCAAAAGAAAGAAAATAGAAGAGCAAAAAAATTATTATTCATCACAAACTGATGAAAATAAATAAAGCAAAATGCACTTGTCAGTAGTCTGCATCCTATGTGCTTGCCCAATATTATCATTAGTCAATATTCCAGTAGGTTCTCCACAAGGATTCATGTAGCATGTCACCATGCCTGCACTTTGAGGGAATAGCCAAATGGCTCCAACTACGAAGAAGCACAGTCTCATTGTATTTGATTATCGTTCCAGGCACTAGATCTCATCAGAAGTTAAATTTCTTTTCAAGACTACAACTTAAGAAAGAGCCATCAACCATCTAAACCAAGAAACTAGCTAATAGGATAGTCCCAAAATATAGGTAAACTATAACACTCCAAATTATAGGCAAAATTTCGACCACCAAAAAACAAATAGGAGTCTCCAATATCCAAACCACCTACTCAGTTAATAAAAAACCCTCTTCATATTGTTGCAACATGAACCACTCTTTTCTTCTCAACTCCACACTTTTAGCACCGAAATCAATCAAAACACATCCAATTCAATTTAAGGGATTCACAAAGACCTCGGAAGTCAGAAAGCGCTGCTTCACATAACAGAGACAGAAAGCCACGTATGAACATTTTTGGTCTAAGAGTGAAAATCATAATACTTACTAGTACAAGATATGGAACAAGCATGGGCAAATCAATCAGCAGGGAAGTAGCTACCGTTTCCCAAAACTGAATTCCACCAAAAAGACAGACACAACAAGCAACCAAACGGAAAGATAAAGCAAAACAAGTAAAAGAAAGAGTAAAATCACCGGCAAATTCCTCTTGCATTCATCAACCAGCATTCTCAGATGATTCACCAGCTGGTGGGCCATCTCCCTTCGGTTCAACACCAAGCACACGATCATAAACCTCGCAAGATAACGCAGCTGCTTCCCCGCCAGCTTCAGCTCCTGCGACGGCGGCCCCTCCTTGAAGTACTCCCGCATCATGATCGCCTCGTAGAAGATATAGGATTCCGACAGAAAGTTCACCTCGCTCGTCCGAAGATACTGCCCGTAGTATAGCTGCGCTATCCTGGACGCAATCTCCCCAACCTCCCACCGATTCAGGCCCGCCTCCACGAGCTTCTGCCGATTCTCCTGCTGGAACTTCCAGAGCTGCGTATAGATCTTGAAAACCTTGTGGAAGTACAAGTCGTACCTGTTCTTGCCGTAGGGCGGCAAATCCCTAATCCTGGAGAACTTGCGCTCCGCCTTCTCGACGAGCGACCAGTAGACTTCGCTGACTGGAATATTGTTCTGCGCCATCGAAATCGGGAGATAAATTTTGGGGAAAACGACGAAATCGGATCAGGTGTAGGAGTTTTTGGGAATACGATTGGGATCGAAGGGAGGAATTTCGTCGAGCATGCTGCAGGCGAGGGATTTGGTGTGGAAATGTGGTTAGGGATTGAGAAATGGAAGGAGAGAAGAATCGAGAGCTGGCAGCTGCTCTCGGGCGGAGGAAATGGCGGGATCGGTCGTCGCTTTTTCTTCTTCCCTTTTATTCCTTACTCGGCCGCTTTCGGCTGTTACTACTCCGGCGCGGCCGCAGGACGTCTGAGGCGAGGGTGGGTTAGTTGCTCCCGTGGAATTTATGCCTTTTGCTGCCGGACCTGAAATTTGGAATTTAATTGGAATGATTTGGATTTCAGAATCATGCTCTGAAACCAGGCCGCAAGGGTTGGGCTTAGATTTTTGTGGAGTTTAGTTTAAAAGGCTAGGGTTTAACCGAATTGGGCCCAATTGGGTGGAAGTAATTGCACCTCGGCCCCAATCCCAACATAATTTGTGATGTAAATGTAAGCGCATATAACTTTTTTAATATTGATATAATAATTTTTAAGTCTTTAATCATAAAATGTAAAATAATTAATATTTCGTATGCTGCTGCCAATCTTGGCAGGCTGCGCAGCTAGCCTTAGAGCAGCCAGAGCATTAAATACTGGAGACAAATCTCCCGGATGGAGCTGCCATGAGAGCAGAGCATCTTGAAACCGATCATTCACCGGCAATTTCCCCTCCTCTGGATGCGCATCTGAAGGCTTTTGAAGTCTCCCTTGTGCCATAGCACCACACCACGTGCACACTGCTCATGCTACACGTGACCAAGTCAAAGAAAATCATCATGCTGTCACAATAAAACAGATCATGCTTTCGTATCATAAATAAATTAATAAAAATTTGCTGTATAGCTGTCGTTTTATTGGGTAAAGTGACCCCCATCTGCTATATTACTGACCATTTTACACTTACAAGGAAAAATATTTATAAAATTATTTTAGCACATGGCCTACTTTTAATGTAAATTAAAGTCTTATTCTATATTCCCTTAATTATAGAATACATATTTAAAAATTCATGTGATTCATATGTATTTAAATCATAATATAAAATCTTTATAATTCTAAGATTACTTTAATAAGAATAATTCTTGGATGTATTTGGGTACACAGCACACCATATACCCTTTTTACTTTTCACAAAATATATTATTATTAAATATTGTGTACCCCATTACAACGAAGAATTATCCTTCTAATAATGAAATTTATATTCACTGATTAAAGTGGCCCATATAAAATTTTAATTCTACCAATATTTAATATAATATAAATAAATTATGTTCAAGATATTTTAAAAGTGCTGAAAGATTAGTTTAAAGTAAATTTATTTAGAACTGTCCTCCTCCATCGGCTACGAAAAGAAGTGCTGGTAGGAAGAGGAGTCGAATATTTTACACAGCATTAATGCATGGTGGGTGGACCACCAAATCCCATGAGGATAGGGGAATGTTTCCCTTGTCAAAAAGAGAGGCAATCCCTAGTGCACTGATATGACAGGTAGGACCACTACAAACATGAATACGGTCCGTCTCAGTGCAAGATGACACATGACATGGATCATGTTACAGTACTAACGATTTAAATCATAGTTAGTGCCCGTAAAGACCTCTTAAAGTGGTTAATTATTTTGGGGTGATCAGCCAAAATACGTATGATTTTGTTATATGTTATTTTAGTTGAACAGTCTAAAGTTTTCAAAGATAGGTTTTTAGAAGAAATGAATAATATAAGTTAATCTACCATGATATTTTTCTAAGATCAATTTAGATTTGCATTTTATATTGAATTGATGGATTTAATTAAATTTACATGCAATAATATTTCTCAAATAAAAATACACATGCATTAATAGTTAAAATTCTATTTCTAGAAGTTGGACAATTTGGCTTACAAAGAAACAATCATACACATCCTATTGCCCAGTAAGTAAGAAATAGATATTATATTAAACATCTCACATTTAAATATAATACAATCCTTCGCTTTACTTAAATATCATGAGTTAATATAATATCATCGTCTACACTATTAGTGACTTCTTGGATGCTCTATGAGCAATGCAAGATGTGCGCTGAACACTTGGAATTGGTTTCACAAAGCCCAAATGCTTGTGACTATAAAACATATTTATTTAGAAATATTATAATTTATTTTATACAAACATTAATAAATTGTTGAAATTTAACTAAATTTATAGTAAACATAAAACTATTAAATTATTTTTAACTATTATTATTAATCAATGATAATTCCCAAGTGATGATAGGATCCCTTACCAGATACTATCTCAAAACAAAGATTGTAGTATGATATTTCCATTTTTATTTAAAAGTAAGTAATCAATCAGGATTAATTTTTCTTGCACAACCTAAATAATGTAAAATATATATATATATATATATATATATTGGGTAAGTCTACGGACATATATATATATATGTGTGTATAATGTAATCCGCGTATGAGCATCATTATGTGCAGCTTGAGTTGGAAAAAGAAGCACCACGAGAAATCTCTTGTAGCCCCCAATAGACGAAACGCGGCGGTGGGAAAGAGCATGCCCCTGCACTATACATGCATTTTCACGTGGACGTGGTCATAAACTACTAAAAGCCCATTAGCACGTAAATACCGATGCATGCAATGATTGTGGAACAAAAAGCACCTGAACGCCGACACAAACATCTCAGAAAGCTCCAACGCAGCAACATTGCGATGCAAATACATTAGTTTTTCACTCCGCATCTTATTCAATACATTGTAAATTAAGCTTGAGATTATCGGCTTTCTAATTACTTAATGATGAGTTGCATAATTAACGCCCGATACTAGCGAAAATCAACCACCAAACTACTTTGATAATTGAGGTCTTGTTCTTAGGGAGCATAGCCGCCATGGCCGCTGCCATATCCGCCTCCGGAGCCCCCACCAGCGCCGTAGCCGCCTCCATGCTCTCCTCCGGCACCATATCCCCCGCCACTTCCTCCACCGCCTCCGCCTCCATAGCCTCCCCCGCCGCCTCCACCAGAGCCGCCGCCGGTGCCACCTCCTCCACCATACCCACCGCCATGCTCTCCTCCACCCCCATAGCCAGCACCACCTCCATTGCCACCCCCGCCGCCATAACCGCCTCCGTGCTCTCCACCAGCTCCGTAGCCTGCACCACCGCCGGTGCCGCCACCACCTCCGTAGCCGCCGCCATGTTCTCCACCAGCTCCATAGCCTCCACCACCGCCGGTGCCGCCACCACCTCCGTAGCCACCTCCATGTTCTCCACCAGCTCCATAGCCTCCACCACCGCCGGTGCCGCCACCGCCTCCGTAGCCACCTCCATGTTCACCACCAGCTCCATAGCCGCCGCCACCGCCGGTGCCGCCACCGCCTCCATAGCCGCCACCAGCTCCAGAGCCTGCACCGCCGCCAGCGCCGCCCCCACCTCCATGGCCACCTCCGTGCTCTCCACCAGCTCCATAGCCTCCACCGCCACCATTGCCGGCACCGCCGCCATAGCCACCGCCATGCTCGCCACCTGCACCGCCGCCGCCGCCGCCACCACCACCAGTGCCTCCACCGGCACCATACCCACCTCCATGTTCTCCTCCAGCACCATAACCAGCCCCTCCACCCTTTCCACCGCCACCACCATAGCCACCTCCGTGTTCTCCACCAGCACCATACCCGCCTCCGCCTCCAGTGCCACCCCCGCCACCATATCCACCACCATGCTCTCCACCAGCTCCATAGCCAGCGCCACCACCGCTACCACCCCCACTGCCACCTCCGCCAACTACCACGCCATACCCACCCCCATGTTCACCTCCAGCACCACCAATGCCGTGGCCTAGACCATAGCCGGGCTCCAGAGTCAGGAGTGCTCTAGCAGCTGAGCATACACCCACACCCAACAGCACCAAGAAAGCAAAATAAACAACTCTATGCTTAGCCATGGGTAAATATTCTTGAGAAGAAAACCCAAGGGCTTGTTGTGGCAGTGGAATGGGAGAGTGGTATTTATAGGCGCCAAAAAGAGCTTCAAAAGCGCGTAGTGCGCATTGGGGAGTGGTTGGGTCACATGGCTGCGGGAAGCTGTGCGCCCCACAATGTGGCCCTTCACCATCACTCATAGTAGCATTAATCTCAATGGCGGTGTTGCGCTTTTGCTGTATTGCACATGAAAGGATCTACTTCTATTTCCATTTTTTTTTTCCAATTTCCCATCCATTAGAGTCATTATCTTCCCAGCTGGTAATGCATGCCGAATCATTTTTGTGTGGCTTCACACGGCAAAATCGCTCATTCATAGTCCTAAAATCTGTAGTCCGCTAGTAATTTTGCATGTATTGGTGATCCATGGATGAGGTCTTTGCCTTATTGCTTAAGCCCACATGGGCGTCCTAAAAATCTGGTAAGCTCCCACTAAATGGACATAAGCTCAAATGTGCTTGCATTCAACCAAGCAATAGATTAATAGTTACGTTGTACATGCAAGATTAATGCAAGTTCGACATTGCACATAGCTTAATTTCTGTCTCTTTGATAAGCATTGTCTTGATAATGTTTCTTTACATGACGTTGAATCTAGTTTAGTTGGAATAGTTACTGTGGTCAGGTAAAATCTGGGCTTGGGCGGTTCATGACCTTTCTCCGAAATGTGGAACGGCTTCATTTGGGTTCACCAAAATGATCTTACGAAATTTCTTTCATCCATCGTGTTTATCATTAGCATTTAACAAGGGTACTTAAAATCGCTTTAATAAAAAATCTATGTGAACCATGTGGAAGGTAATAATTTAATTTGACAAGTTTATATATTCGCTTAATCACTTTTAGATGATTCTACATTCATGACCAACTTAATTCTATTATAATGTAATTTTTATATTTCTAATTAAACTTGGTGTAATATATATATAATGGATGGATTGAATTTTATCAAATCATATTGAAATGCTACAAATGAAGCAATTCTACAGTCAACTTCTGTACGTGCAACGGACAATAAGCCAACCTCCAAATCAACAAAGGGAATATAAAACAGAGGTAGTTAGAGGAAGGTAGGAAATTGTGCATCGTCCAGGTGGACCGACGTCCTGTCCAACACTAGATACACGGAGAACACTACAAGGCAAAGCCGTGTGGGGCCTACTATATATATATAATTTTTACCAAATCTACTCTTAAAATAACAATACGTGTGACAATAAATATAAACTCATAAGATGACTTGAAATTATTTTTTAAATAGTATGACCTGTATAAGTTTTTGATTGAAGTATAATATTGCATATTTTAACTTAGAAAAATAGTATCAAGTATAATGAATAATTTGAATTTGGCCAAAACATTATAGTTTGTAAGATTACTTATGGGGTTTCATAGTAAAATTAGGACCATAAATTTCCTTTCAAATCTTTAATACATATATATATATATATAATTTAATGGGTCCATTTATTTAATACGTTTTGTATCTTTCCACATGGAAACCAAGTTAAATGTCGGTGTCACCTAATCTGCTCGTATCTTTTACCTACATCATTCTCCAACCACTTTGGTTTACCTCTTCAACTCCTTTCGGCAAATGTGGGTCCCTTTGATGGAGTGCAAGGGTTGATGACAGTGGCCTTTGATCAAAGTTAGCCATAAGCGGAGAATGTAGGTTGTGATCTGGACTTTCTCTTCCATGTTAGCTGATGTAGCGAGTTTGACTTGCCTCCCCCCTTCTTGGATTAAAAAAGCAAGTCGGCAGCACTCGAATTCAAGCAATTTGGATTTCAAGCGGAAACGAAATGCATTTTAGTTTTTATATTATTATATTTTCCATCAATGGTTGGTGGAGGAAATGACCAATCTAATTTCAAATTCTAAATTTATGGACAAGGGGAATGCTAATTCTCTATACAGCAAAAATTGCGATTCAATTGATTCATCTATGGATGCAAAATTCAAAAATTCAACATAGATAAAATGATATATTTCTAAATAATAATTTTGTTCTTTTACAAGAAAATGAATTCTTGTGTTTAAAAATTAGCAAGACTCTTTGTAGATTTTTCTTTTTGGCTTTGAGTATTCATTTGAGGAGCATAGCAGATGAAGCGGTCTGGAACTCACGGTCATAGAGTTGGGCAATTGGCGATGGGTAAATGGAGTGCAGCTTTTTGACAAAATGTCACGCGGCTGGTGAGTGGATTGTTGGGGCCACCTATCATCTTGACAAGGCCCAGAGTAGGATCTTTTACAGAAAGATATGGATGCCAAGTTCTCAGGAATGTTATGTAGCCGACATTCATGGAAGCAGAACACAACTCACAGAGGCAATTAATCCCATGAAAAAACAAGCCAAGTTCACCAGTGGGCTACAAACTGACAGACTGATGGCTTTTTAAGACTACAAACTTCTGTAGTACAAAGTGGTGTCCCACAATGTTTTTGGCCTTAATACTTTTGTGCCAGGCATTGAACAGGTCGGGCCACATTTATATCTACTGTTGGGAGAAAAGCTCTGCGAGAGGATGTGGGCGGGAGGGTAGAGGGAGAGGGCGCGCCAGCCATTAGAGCACTTTTCAGTTCAGAGAAAGCGCTGTTGTCTAAAGATGTCGCTTCTCTGTGAGATTGCACAAACTGAAATGCTGCTTTCTTTCATTGTTTAATGTTTTAGATTTTCTTATTTCTAAATCTTGGTAATGGAGACGTATTTTCTTAAGATATTTTTTTTTTCTGTTTTTTCATTTATTCAGGTGATATTTTAATTAACTAAGAACCTTTTCTTTTTGTTATCTATACTTTCAAACATTTCCCTATAAAAACCTATATATTTTATTTTTAATCATTATATCAATATACATCATTTATTCTCTTTTTTTCTTCACTTCTCTTCTTACCTCTCCTAATTTTATTATGCCCCTCTTCTCAAATATCAAACTTGGCCTTATTAAACATGATGAACCAAGCCTTAAATTTTTTGAGATAATCAGTTAAAAAATAAATAATGTCAATAATATAGGAGATGATATTAACTAAAAATTGAATAAGGTTAAAATAAATATGAATAATAATTAAAAATACAAACAATAATGGAAAAAATATAAAGTTGTTATAATGTATGCACGGGGAAATAAAATTTTCTTTAAAATTACTTTCCAATATTCCATGTTAACAATGACCATCTAAATTCAATTATTTCAATATTCTATCTTGATTTTATTTTCACCAACATCGCCAACCATCTAATCCATTTGACATGTGCCAATTTAAGAATCTTAAAATAAGAATTACAATGTTAAAAATATTCCGAACAATCTTAATCATCCACTCAGCATTCTTGCAGAAGTAATATTAGTTCTAGTTGGTTTAGTTTTCCATATGTTAGTAGATTATCCAATAAAAATGCTAATAAGATTAAGAGTCGACCATAGCCTCCGGCCATAAAATTCTATAAAACTCGCATATAGCTGTTCCAAAAAGATGAGATGAATAAATTAAGTACTCTTGCCTCTCTTTTATTATTTCATGTTTTTGTCTTGTATGCCAAATCCTTGAAACTTCCTGCAAGTGACAACCTGAGACGTTTGCCAATTCAGCCTCAATCCCTATTACTCGTAAAGGTGATAGAAAAACCATACACATTACTGATAAAAATGAACTTATAGTAACTAAATAATAAGATTCATTGGGTTAAGGTAAAGATAATTCTTTTAGAGCTATTGCTGGTTCCATTAACAACAACTCCAAAATGAAAACAATCCCCAACCTTGCATTACATCAACATTCCATCCAATGCAAATATATATTGGGACACATATTCAAGCACGTTAACGTAGCTCAAAATACATTTCTTAATTTGAACACTGGCTTACAAACCTTTATTTTCCATACTAGACTAATTTCCATGCAAGCTACGTCTCTTCTACTTTATCTTCTCAAGGAATGTAAGAACCATGACCGCCGCCGGTGCCATAGCCCCCACCACCCCCACTTCCATACCCTTCTCCATGAGCGGAACCGGCACCACCATACCCGCCTCCTCCTCCGTTGCCACCCCCACCACCATGGCCAACACCTGCTCCCCTGCCATACCCTTCGCTGGCACCGGCCCCACCGCCATTGCCATATCCACCTCCACGTTCACTTCCGGAGCCATAGCCTCCGCCTCCGCCTCCGCCTCCGCCACTGCCACCTCCGCCTCCGCCACCAATGCCGCCGCCACCAGAGCCTGCTCCAGAGCCTTCGCCACCCCCATAGCCACCACCATGTCCTCCTCCAGCAGCACCGCCGCCGCCCCCACCGCCAATACCACCCCCGCCACCGCCACCACCACCACTTCCACCGCCAGAGCCATAGCCCTCGCCGCCACCGCTGCCACCCCCACTTCCATAGCCACCACCATTTCCACCTCCAGCACCATAGCCACCACCTCCGCCGCCCCCACTACCGCCCCCACCCCCACCTCCACTACCACCCCCACTGCCGCCACCAGTACCACCACCGGCTCCATAGCCCGAGCCAGCACCATGGCCAGCGCCGGAGGCCTCATCGTAGGTCAGAAGAGCTCTTGTGGCTGCGGAAACGCCTACAGCCAAGAGCAGCAAGAAAGCAACGCTTAGAGACTTATGTTTAGCCATGGTGAAAGATGTGTGAGATCCAACCCAAGGCTTCGATGCTTTAGTGGCATAGCAAATGGTTTCTATTTATAAGCAGGGGAGTAAGGGGTGCAAGAGCGCGCATGCTGCGGGCACATGGGTTAGTGACCACTGCAAGAAGACCGCCCGCAACTTTTATGCATTGCGCTATTTGCTGTCCTGCACATCAAAAGAACACAGTTTTGCCATCTTTTCTATGGTGATGGATGTCGATATATTTGGACCGGTTTCACACCAGCAGCACAAACACAGCAATATCATTGCAGAGGAGCTCTGGCAGAAATCTTTCTGCTACCTTATGTGATAAGTCGTGCAATGGAGATTTCTATTTAGCAGATAGATAGATACATCATCAGTCAGTCTAGATATTTTCCAATGATGTATCAGCTTAACTTATTTTGCACCCGGCTTAGCTTAATCAGGTTTTGTTTATGTACTTAGGAGGTTTTATGTTGGGGATGCAAGAAAACGATAGCAAAAATAGATAGATACATCATCAGTCAGTCTAGATATTTTCCAATGATGTATCAGCTTAACTTATTTTGTACCCGGCTCAGCTTAATCAGGCTTTGTTTATGTACTTAGGAGGTTTTATGTTGGGCATGCAAGAAAACGATAGCAACTAGTGGAGAACGAAATGGATAGATGAAAATAATGTAACAAGTAGAAAGCAAAAGAAGTCAATTATAAAATGAATAGAAAACAAAATATATAGAATTTTTGGATAGAAAGATAAAAGATAATTAAGGATTGAAAATAAAGAAAATTTTTAAAAAAATATAATTGTTAGGAATAAATAAAGATAAGTATATATCACATCAGAAAAAACGATATCTTATTCTCCCTTCTATGCTATTAATAATAGTTGATTTTGGGTTTATGGGCTATAGCCTATTATTTCATTTAATACTTTGGTTTTAGGCTCGATGAGGGCTTGATTGTTTGAATGAAAATTTAAAATAAAAACTGAAAGGAAATAAAGTTAATAGTACTAGGGATAATGTCATTTATAAACAAAAATAAATAAAAATATTTATATATATAACTTTGGGGGGGCCTAATAAGATATGCTTTGGGCCTCAACATGACCCTACAGTTACAAGTCATCAGTGCACGTACTACCATGTTGATTTGCCTTCTGAGGCGACCCAGCTTTTGCTGCCTGTAATTTTTTAACTAGCGTTGGGCAATCCACCATGTTCTTATTATAATTAAGTTGCTAAACACACATTTTGTGGCTTTTTTTAAATCAATATTTTAGTTTGATGGTTTATTTGGAGGCTAATCTCTTGAAAATGGAAAAGCTAGAGGACACCATCAATTCTCTTTATGGGTTCATTTTAAGGTAAGTAACGAGCTCTTCAATTAGCTAATCTCTGTCATTATTTTATCTAAATCCGCCACCTTTCTTTGTAATTAACCTAGAATTAAAGAAAAAAAAATCTGTTGATTGTTCTTGTTGAGGTTTCTCTGGCAGCGCATGCAATGTCGATTTTGTCTTTGAATGAAACCAACGGATCTGATTTGCCTATTAGCCTCTAGTCAACAGAAGCATATTTCCATGGTTCAAATTTCTAAAGATTATGAGAATGTTATTCCATGGTCCGAATATATACAGACATCTTATACACTTCATTATAAAATTAGAGGGATTTAAAGGCAGGCATATTTTGGAAGGCCCATGGGTTGATGTAGACTCATAAATCTAATACCGTGCAAGCTCATTCGATGGCTAAATAAGTTTTCCAAGCTGACTCTAGGCCTGAGAGAGAGAGAGAGAGAGAGAGAGAGAGAGAGAGAGAGAGAGAGAGAGAGAGAGAGAGAGAGAGAGAGAGAG
>JAYJMB010014873.1:0-45600 GCA_036873735.1 Pouteria campechiana
GGGGGGATGATGATGTAGAACTTATAAAAACCTTCTCTAAGAAGATTAGGAGTGTATTGAAGAAGAAGAAAAAGAAAATTGTAAATTCAGTAGAACATTGTATATGTGAAGAAGAAGAAGAAAAATGTAAATGAAAATGTAGTAGAAGAAGAAATTCATTATCATATAACTACCTTCCAATTAGAGCTATTATAGGAGAAGAAGTAGCTCCTCAACCATGGACAAAACAAAAACATCAATCTATTTGAGGAAGTTGGGTAAGAGAAGGTATTGTATTTCATTTCCTATCCTCTAAATTACATGTCATTTCAATTTTAGACTTCATATCTTTATCTCTCATAAGAGAACCATCTTGTAGAGGGGTATGCAAAAAGAGCTTAACACATAATCATCTACTGCTTGGACCAATGAAATTAACCTTAATGTCATTACAGTCCCAAGGCATAAGTCAAGTTTATTCGAGAAACTTAATAGTTTAAGGTGTCCAATAGCTATTCCAATCCTAGACAAACCTTCTATATCATGAATTATAGGGGGAGAATAGTTCAGTCCCTTATACCAGAGATTAGTGATAATCCTTACTCCCCTAGACCTTTTTATTATGACAAAAAAGGGGGAGAATGTTAAGACTTGCTATACATTTGAGGAAAATTGATGTAAAGAGGGGAAGAAGGAGAAATTGAACTTACTAAACTTGGATGAATCTTAGCATAGTGGGCTACAACAATTCAGACTTCTATATGCTTATTAGATAAGTTACTTAGGGGAAGTTTACCTTAGCTCATTAGCACTGTTTTATTAGTAAAATCTTTAAATTTTATCATCATCAAAAAGGGAGAGAATGTTGAGTCTAAGGCTTTGTGTTGATGATTGACAAAACTTGTTTAATGACTTGAATTAAGCTAATGAATTACTACTAAGATTTCTAATTTCAGAGGGTACTTTAGAGAAGGACACATAAATGCTTGGAAGATCTAGAGTCATGCTTCAGATAGCTATCACAAGCTTTAGATGGTTTGAAGTGGTGTCCAAGAGGTTTAAGAGTGAGAACTCTAATTTTAGAGGAGAAGAAGAAGGTTTAGAGATACTTTAGATGGCAAACATGAGCTTTAAAGGTGAACATCAAGTTCAAAACATAGGAAGCCATCAGAAGATTTGAAAGCCATGTTTAAGAAGCTTTAGAGCATGTTCAAATAGAAGCTTCAAAAAAGGAAGACGTTGTTGCAGAAAAGAAGAAGTGTTAGAAGCTTTGGAACATCTTCTGAAAAGCATGTTTTAAGTGAAGCAGAAGCTTTAGAGGAGGAAGAAGCTTTAGAAGTGTTATAGAGGAGAAGCAAAAGCTTAAGAAGTGACACTATTAAGTTTCAAGTTTTAGAGTTATCTTCAAAGTCACTTTACATGTTGAAGAGAAGCTTCAAAGGACAAAATAGAGCCATTGAGGAACAACGCTTAAACAAAATTTAAAGGATCTGAAAGGGAGTTTCAGATTATCTGAAAATATATTTGTTGAAGGTGTTAGGTATGTCAGACCTTCAGAGGTGGAGGGTTTACTTCAGAGGCTGTAAAGTTATGTGCGCTCGCGACTCTAGCAAGACCCTGACCTTCAGAGGCTTTGAAGCAACACAATGAGGCAGTTTGCATGAAATGTTAAAAAGCACTTTACAATGGTTGGAAAGAGGGCACAACAGCTAGGAAACTCTTAGAACTTATAAAAAAGAGTTCTAAGAAGAAAAAATAGATTCTTGAGTGGATTAAAAAAGAATAAACCACAAGAACTCAAGTTTCCAAAGGGCTTTAACGAACATAGAATTTCAAAGTTACATCTTCACCATTTTAGAGGAGATCGAAAAGCACTATAAGCTTAATGTTTTATCATTTGTATTAGAGCTTAACTATGTGTACATCTTAGGCCTAGTTATAGGCATTTTCTTATACATGATTGTATTTGAGTTTCTTGTTAGCTCTGAAAACTAGTTTGTAGAATTTTTGGTGAATTTGTGAAAACCAGATTGTGTAGACTTCTTGGTTAGCTTATAAAACCAAGGAAAGTTGTTTTCATAGTTGATAGTGGAACCTAAGGTTGGGGAAACCATGGGGAGTGGAGTAGATGTTAAGAAGGCCTGAACCACTATAATCCTTTTATTTTTACTGTCTTTGTGGTTTTGTGCTTCCACTGCATTTAGTTTCTACACTTCCACAATCCATTTGTTTTCCCCATACCATTTAGATTTTAGCTTTGCCATATAGCTTGCATATCATAGCAAGCCAGGGTTTAACACACTATATATCATAATTCTTTGCAATGTGCTTTTGTGCATTTTTTCTTAACTTTTTCTTCTCTATTTTATAATTTGTCCAAAAGTTTTTGAAACTCAATGCAACAACCCCCCCCCCCCCCACCTCTCTCCCCATTAAGCTACCTACATCTCGAGGGACTAATAATTAGTCATAGAGCAGGCTTTAGTTTATTGATCTCATCTTTGTTATAAATCAACCTGTAAAGATATCCAATGGTCAATTTCTCAAAAAACATAGCAATTGAGGGACAATCCACTACTTGTTCACCTTTCTTTGATGGCTCAAATTATGGGTATTGGAAAATAAAAATGTAAAATTTTTTTATTTCCACAAATTACAATTGTGGCTAATTATTAAAAACTAAAAGGTTATCATTTTAAAGCCTTAAAAATTTTAAAAATGTAAATTTTTGCTATTCTAAGTTTTGATAATTTTTGTCTAGTTGACAAGTTGTATAATTAAAATTTTGAGAAAATTACTATGAAAAAGTTATGAAACTGAGTGGATCATTAATATAAACATGAGGATGAGTTTTGGGGTACATTGAAGTGTATTAAATAAATCATTTAAGTGAAAAAGAAAATGAATTTAAATTGGTGGAATGCCAAATGTGTAAATACTGAAAAAGATAGATTTGTTTTATAGAAAAAATTATAGAAATGGATGGAATATCCATATTAATTTGAGTATGATGAGTACACACATTAATCAATGATTAAAAAGTGAAGAAAAAAAACTGCATGTGGAAGTTAGAATACTGAGTTGTTGGTAATTTTTGGAAAATTTTGGTTAAATTCAATTAAATTGAGAAAAATAAATAAATAATTATGAAAATAATATATATTATGGATGAAAAATTTATTTGGATAAATGATTCACCAAATGGGTAGCCTACATGTATTAAAGATGGTGATTAAATAGGATTTTAGAAAGTCAAGTGTGGTACACAAATATCATTTACAATGGAGTGTAGACTACCATAACCAAAGCATTATAAATATCACTTTTGCAATCCCTATCCCATCTTCCCAACATAAGAGAGAGCTTGTTCATGCCCCTTTCTAATCTTCAATTTTAGCTTTGTTTAGTGGAAGAAATTGCTAGAAAAGGGTAGCAAATGTGATTGGTGGGCCATGGCATCCAAATTTTCTTGGATTAGAAGGGTGGCAACCAACTAAATCTAGAATCTTGTGGCTGATCAGTGGGACCTACCAAGTAAATTTGATTAAGATATGGATTTAATCCCATTAAATTACTAATGATGTTATGGAAGAGGTACATGCAAATCATGTTGAATTTTTGATGAAAAATAAAACCCTAAACCACTAGGGTTGCTAGAATTTTTAAGTGGGGATTAGGGGATAGAATTAAGGTATCTAAGGTATTATTAAGACTTGATAAAATTCAGTTAAGGAGGAAGAATTAGCGACATTAAAATAGGTTACTAAAAAATGAAAATTGATCTTGTATATAGCTGTTGTCCATAGGATTTTGGGGCTGGAAAACTTAGAAATTAAGCAAGGTAATTAAGCCAAGTGATAGGGGGATAATTATGGCTTAATTACGCTCCTATTATGGTTGCTAATGGACCCAAACAATTAGTGCATTGAATGCAAATCAAGTGGACAACTAGCTTATGCATTAAGTGTGTTAATTGATGGAATTTAATACAAGTTTTCCATTAATTAGGCTATGATTTTGGAGAATGATTAAGGGCTCATTAAAGGGTGTATCCTGAAGTTCAGGGGCATTACAAATCTACCAAATTAACAAGGTAAGCAGGTGTTTTATTTGAGTTCAGTTTAGAAAGTTAGCTTTTGCAATTTTTGGAACTTTTATTTAATAATTTTGGACATGTTGTATATTAATTTAAATATTTTTTATGCCTCATGTAACCATGATTAATGTCATTAATCAGCATGTGTGTTTTATATTGTGAAATTAGTGAAAACAAATGGAAATTTTCATTAAACATGTAAACAGGACATTGAAATTAAGGCTTATCAAGTACCCCTTTTGACTTTGATTAAAACATAATTAAATGATGTGATTTTTCAAAAATAAAAATATGTGGTTATTTTATATATTTTTTAATAAATATATAAAAATTTTTGTGGAAAAATTTAAACAGTAATAGGTCCAAAAAAATCAGGGAAGTAACTACCCAAAAATTTGCCCACTGCTCATTTTACTGTTGATTTTTGTATTTTATTTTTCATTCCATAAAATGAATTCATTTTTACTAAAAGTTTTATACAAGTTATATTTTAAATCTACAAAAAAATCGTATATGAAAATGAACAGTAAAATTTTGTATATAAAATTTTTATTTTATATTTTTGCATTTTATTTTTAATTTGCTCAATTCAAATTATTTGTATCTGATATTTTTATTGTACAATTTTCATACTATATGGAACTTACAAAACATTTTTAGATCAAAATTAGATGGATAAATTATAAAATAAAAAATTTTATTTTAGAATTTTTGTATATATGTTTTAACCCCGAGAGTGCCGATATTTTTTTATTTTTGGTTCTTAGTTGGCACGGAGCCCTGTGCAACTCATATATTCATTTTATGATGGCCATGGGGCCGACATGTATCCACCATATGGTAAGAAGTGACCTGGTTAGCTAAGAGGTCGTTGTCTGGGCAGCTAGCGTGGCCGAGCGCTGCTATCGGCCTAGATAGCCTATGTTCTTTGATTTGACCTGAGTAACTAATAAAGGCACGTTTAATGGTGAACTAACACTCTTGTGAGACTTGTGAGGGTGGGGTGCCACTAGACAACATTATGGCTGTGTGGGCTTGGCAGGCTTCTAGCCGGGATGGACCCAACATACTGTAGAGTGAAAGGGTACTCTTTTGGATTTGGTGTGCCTCCCAAGGTGGAGTAGGTGGATGATGGTATTGCAAAAATAAAATTATGTAAAATACAATGAGAGCATTAGGTTGAAAAATCTGATTATTATGCTTTATTATATTAATGAAAATTATTTATGTATATATATATAAATAAGATATGAGATTCATGTAATATGTGTAGTATTTTCTGGCATTAGGGCGACAAGTCAAGTTTGAAGAGATGTGAATTATGAAGCGGATTATTCTGAGATAAGTAGGCTATGCATGTTTGCCCATGTGATAAGGTGGGGATAGTGACTATCCCCTGAGTGATTTGATAATGTACTTATATGTGAATATATTGATTGATAATTATGTATGTGACTTAGATGGGATTGTAAATATTCCATTTCGTATTGCATGCAATGTGAATATGTATGAGAATTGGGATTAGTAAACATCCCAAAATGCTATGATGAGGGCATGTCTTTGATTGTTATAAATTACAGCATTGTGATATTTTATATTAATGTATAGTTTGGGAGGGGATAGAAGATATTCCTTGGTTATAATTGTTATTGTTATTCTAGTGTATGGATTTCTGAATTAAGGGATCGTAGTTATCCCATGAATGTAAATTATAATATATGCATATATGTTATGTATATGTGTGATTTGGGATAAGTGATTATCCTTGAGTGTATAATTTACTTTAGAATGCACAATTAATGTTATATTCTTCATACAATGACATGTTAAGATGTTGTATTGAGTTTAAAATTGTATCTATTTGGATTGGTGTGTGGGATACCTTATGAATTCCTATTTACTTGGATGGATGAGATTTTGTTGATTTTGGTTGAATTATTGATTGCCACGCAGTCTACTTAAAGAGTCTGTTTAGGCTCACTCTTGTTTTATTTTTTTTTTTGTTGACAGGTCAAGTCCAGAAGAAAGATTGGTAAGAAAGTATAATAGTTGAATTTGTATAGTAATTGGAAAATTCTCATCTTATGTATATTATAATTATAATTAATTTATGTCTCATGATGTATAATTGTAATTTATAGACATATCAATGTAATATTAGAGTGTGAGGTGTATGATGTATGTGGAATGGAAATTGTATGGTGGTGTGGTGGATTCATTATCATCATGATGCAGCCATGGTCCCAAGGGAGCCTGTGGAGTTATAAGGATGTTGTGTGGATGACTGGAGAAATATTGGAGTATAGTTTCTTACTTTTATGAATTATAATGAAAAACATGTATCATAATATGTGATGAATGTTTGTACCCAGGTGGACAACCTTATTTTCAAGGGAGACTTTGTCCAATTTTCTGTAGAAATTAGATCAACTAAAAAAATGTCAAAGCAACCCACCTTGGAGATGAGAAAATCATGGTATGATCATGTGGATTTACAGTATAAAATGGAATAACAACCCTAAGAGGGTGGGGCATTACAGTCATCAATACCAAGAATAAGTATACAATTGAGGACATTCAAATAATAGAATGAGATGCCAAGGCAAAAGTTACCTTTACTATGCCCTTTCCTTATAATTCAAAAAAGATTTCATCTTGTGATAGCATAAAGGACGTATGATAGAAGCTCCAAGCAACCCATGAAAGAACAAACTAAGTAAAGGAGACAAAAATAAACATTGTTGTGCATAATTATGAATCCTTCATGATGAAGGACACAAAAATCATCTATGACATGTTTAGCAAGTTCCAGAAGATTATTAATAGGTAGAAAAACCTTGGTAAAATATATGAAGAATTGAAGCTAGTGAAAAAGATATTACAATCACTGCCAACTTAGTGGATGCCGAAAGTGATATCCATATAGGAGGCAAAGAACCTGGATAAAATGACTGTTAAAGAGCTTATTAATTCCCAGTGAAATCCTAATGAAGTAGAAGGCACCAGATGAACCTCAAGGCAAACATGCTATCACCTTGAGAGTAGATTAAGAAGATGAAATTAGTCAAGAGATGCATCCTTCAAAGGAGTGGATGATGAAGAAGTGGTCATATTGACTAGAAGGTTTAAAACCTTAATGAAGAAAATGAAAGTTAGAGGAAGCTCCAACGAAATCAAAAGTAAAGATAGAAAGAAAAATGTGCCCACCTACTACAATTGCAAAAGCCTGGGCATTTGCAATACAACTATCATGATGTGAACAAGAACAAAAGAAGCAAGAAGAACCAAAGAAGTATCAATCTTGTTTTGATAGGAAGAAGAACAACATCAACAATGATAATAGAAGCAAAAAGAAGAAAGTAATGGTAGCATGGGAGCTTATAGAAGGCATGATGAAGGAAAGATCAAGTGAATCAAAAGAGAAGCCTAAACATGAAGCACAAGTCAGTGATCTCATCTACTAGGAGAGATCAAGAAGAATTATACACCGGTATTAGCTTCATGGCAATCCATGATAATAGGTAATCTCTTAAAATGATGCTCCTAACCTTGAAGAGATCCTAAATGAATTATATTTATATTTCAAGGCATCAAAAACTAAGCATGTAAAAGCTAAGAAGGAGCTAAGCAAGATAAATCATTAATGCTCCAAAATATAAGCAAAGAATAATAAGATCAAATTAGACCAATCATCTCTAAAGGAGCTTGAGCTAGTTAAGGTAGAGAACATTGCTTTTAAAAAAGACCTTAAATGCAACCTTAGTGAAACTTGTTGAGTCTAATTTTTTTTTGATGATTAAAAAAACTTTTTAATAACTTGAATTAAGTTAATGACATGTTGTTGAGATTTTTGGATTCAAAAGAGGCTTTAGATGCAATGCAACTATGTTCATAGGATGTTCTGAAGGCTTCAGAGGAAGCTTCAAATGTTTGAGAATGGCATCTAGAGGCTTCAAATGTTTGAGAATGGCATCTAGAGGCTTCAAATGGAGTACTTTGAATTCAGAAGGGAAGGAAGAAGCTTTACATGATGTTCAGAAGAGAAGAAGAAACTTCATAGTGTGTTCAGAAGAATGAAGAAGCTTCAAAAGAAAAAGAAGAGTTTTAAAGTATATCCAAAAGCTTCAAAGCAACTTTAAAGTTGATTCAGAGGAGAAAAGAAGCTTCAGAAGTGATGTAGATAATTTTTAGAGCTTTAGAGTATCTTCAGAGTCACTTCAGATGGAGAATAGAAGTTTCAGAGGAGAAGAAATAGCCATTGGGGATGTCAGTGCTCAAAGGGACCTTTAGATGTTCTGAAAGAGAGTTTTAGAGGTTTTAGAAATATATCTGTTGAAGATAGTTGGGAACATCAAACCTTTAGAGGACTTTAAAGGAGGAATTACTTTAGAGGTTCTAAAGTTATGTGCACCAACAATGACTGGCAAGAACTCAATTTTCAAAGGCTCTGAATTTTAACTTCAGAGACTCTAAAGTATGCTTAAAATGGTAAATTGCATTAAGTGTTAAACTTGCAATCTAAAACTATCTAAAACCTACCAAAAGAGGTCAAAATTGCTAGAATGGTTTCAAAATTTATAAATAGAGGTTTGAATGAAGAAGAAGACTCATGAGTGGATTAAACATGAATCAATCTTAGAAACTCAAGATTCTAGAAAGTGCATTCTCTCCAAAGTTGCTTCAACGTTCAGTGTGTTCAAAGCTGCATCCTTTACATTTCAGATGAGATCGAAAGCACTGTGAGATTTATTACATATCATTATTCTTAGAGCTTAAATTGTGTACATTTAGGCCTGATTAGAGGTAGTGTCTTATACACTTATGTTTATTGTGTTGAGTTACTGGTAAACTCTGAAAACCAAGGGGAGTTACTAATAAGCTCTTGAATCCAGTTTGTATGAGTTTGTTGGTGAGAGTTATTGGTGAGCTCTATAAAACCTGATTGTGTCAATTCCTGGTTAGCTTGGTAAAACCAAGGGAGGTGTGATTCCATATGTTATAGTGAAACCCAAGTTTGGAAAAACCTTGAAGAGTAAAGTAGATTCTAAGGGGGCCCAAACCACTATAATTCCATGCATTTTAGTTGTCTATGTGCTTATGTGCTTCTATTGCATTCTATTATCTATACTTGCACATCCCATCTATTTTCCCCATATTTCTTGGATTCCAACTTTACCATACACCCTGCATATCATAACAGGTTGGACCTACCAAAATTGAAACCAAAAATAAAAGATAGATAAAATAATCAGAAAAAGAAGAATAAGGCAATTGGAAGAAAACCTAGAACCAAATAGGAGATCAAACGAATTTAGGTTTCAAATTTAGTTTCAATTAATATAAATATAATTTATTCATAAATTATAAAAGTTGTGGCACCTAAGAAACAAAGGGTACTTAAGTTTTTGGCTACTAACCTCCTTGGACCCATTTCTAAATAGGTATCAAAACTCAAAGCTTAAACTTATTTTTGTAGGTGTATTTGAAAGCCATAGGGAATAACACATGATTCATTGAAAATGGTTACTCAAGGCACATGATAGGGGAAAGGGAGCTACTCATGGATTTAGAAGCCAAAGTTGGTGGAACAATGACCTTTGGGGATAATGATAAAGGTAGAGTAGTTAAAATTGATAATTTTGGTCAATTACACTCTATAACTATTTCTGATGTGTTGTTAGTAGAGGTATTAAAACACAACCTATTAAGTGTTAGTCAATTTTGTGATAGTAGTTACAAAGATATGTTTGAATCCCATAGATGTTCTATGACTGATTCTAGTGATTATGGTGTAGTTTATGGAAAAAGACATAGGAATATATTTAGTTAATCTATGTAAAATTTTAGTTAAATGTCTTGTTGTTGAAACTAATGACTCCTTGTTGTGGCATAGAAGATTAGGTCATATGAACAATCATTTAATAGAAAAGATGTATAACAAAGATTTAGTTGTTGGCTTACCTAAACTGAAATTTGATAAAGACCAAATATGTGATGCTTGTTTGTAATGCCCCTGACATTAAAATAAGGTAATTGTGGAATGATTATGGTGAAAGATAGATATACATATGAATGGGGTGATCAATATATGATTTGATCTAGTGATCGAGGGGTCTTATTGTATTTAAATGGCATATTGTGACAACCCAAATTTTTGGTAAGTATAATGTTTAATTATAAATAAATTTTTGATAATTGGTGGCCCTAAATAATTGAAAATTTAATACGATTTTCAGTATTTTTGGTATTTTTAGTAATTTCACTTTTCTAGAGCAATTTTAGTATTTTGACCATAACTTTCTCGTATGAACACAGAATTGAGTAATTCTTTTTGCTGGAGCACCGAAAGTTGGAGCACTTAAAGATCTCCATCCTCTCCCAAAAATCCATTTTTTCCCTCTCATGGTTGCCACCCCACATTTTTGCACACCTACCTTCAATCCTATGATTTCTATTCAAACTAATGAGGGAAATTGCATGTGTGGGTCATGCAATCACAACCCTTCATCAAATTCCTTAAAATATGCCCAAGTAGTACCTCTAAGAATGTGACTAAGCTGTCGCAGTTTATGGAACCATGCATATCCAAGTTGGATTTGCAAATTCAAGAGGAAAACATTCTCCAATAACGTTGGTAAGTGCGATTTTCCAAATGAATTGTTAATTTCTTTTTTCAAGATATTTTAGGGAAAAATACATGGATAGAAATTGAGAAAAAATGCTTGATTTTAATGTTAAGTTATGGCAAAAATGAGGGATGTGATTAATATAGCAATTTGAAATGATTTAAGAGGGTTAAATGAATGGTTAATGCTGTCCACAAAAGTGGACAACCATATGGATGTTAAATCATGATTAAGACATGGTGGAGCCCACTTGCAACAAAATTGGATGATTTAAGTATTTAATTATGATTTTTTTATTTTAATTTAATGTTAAAATTGATGGGTTTATGAGTGTATATTGTTGGAAATGTAAATTGAAATCAATGCATGCTAGTGTAAATTGAAATTAGTGCATGCTAAGTGTTTGATTAAATGCCTTAAGGATGAACCCATATTGTCCATGTTTTCTACAATAAATTGTTGCAACCTTGTTGGCCCAAATCCATGTGTCTAAGGTTGTGAATGATGTGCATTATGTAGGGTTGGTGATAATCTTGATTAATGGAGTGATTAAACATGATTTGGTAATGGACCTATCTAGTTGTTAATTAAATGTTTAACATATTTCTTAATTAGTAAATATGATTAGAAAACCATCAAACAATGATTTAAATGGTTGGAAATGCAGAATGGAACAATGCATACAAGCTGTTTATGAGAATGCCACTAAAACATGTATGGGCAGCTGTTGGTCCCATGTAAATGAGTATAAGAGGGGAGGGGTGAATTGAGCATATAAACATTATGGCCAAATAAAAATTAATGAGCTAGGAAGATGTAGTGATGCAGTACATATGCAATTTCCATATCTGATTGTTCAATCAACGTAACTACTTCACTTCCATATTTGACTTCTCTTAGTTATTCTTGTTTCAAGTAGATTATTGTGTGTGCATGATAATGTGAGTAACAATGTTATGCTTAATGAAGAATAAAACAGATGGACAAACACACACACACACACACAAATAACATAACTTTATAATGGTTCGGGAACCCCGTCCCTACATCTACTCTTCCAAGGGCACCAACTCATTGTGCCTTAGGTTCCACTATATCCCATATAATAGAAGTACACAAGTGCTCCTAGCAATCTTCTAGATTATAGCTCTAGGGGGTGTAGATAGTGTTCCCAACACTCCTCTGGATTCCAGCTCCAAGGGGCATGAGCATAGTGTTCCCAACACTCTTCTAATTTTAGAAGCTCACCAGAAAAGTCACTGGTTTCAAAGATCACAAGCAAACTTATTGGTTTTCTAGAGCTCACCAATAACTCATATACTGTGGTTTTCTTAAGTTCATCACCAACTCACAGAGCTAATTAACAACACTCTTTTCATACATTACATTGCCCCTTTTCTTAGGCTGATTTGTACAAAGATTAAGCTCATATATAAAATGATATCTCATTGAAGCTCATTAGATATCAATTCTCTAGGTGTTTAATTAAGATAGAAATTTTAGTCTCATAGTCTGTCAATGCAATGGAGATTGATTATCTAAGAGGAAGCGTAGTCTGATTGAGAGATGTTACTTGATTAAAATTTTTTCTGATTTTTTCTCTCAGCTTCATCGATCTTCTTTGTTGACACTATACTACCTTTACATTGCTTCAAAAAATTCTGCCCATTGGAGGTAGTTAGCTTTCCTTTGAATTTTGAAGACTATTCCGATTTCTCCCATTGAAAAGCTGTCTTCTTGAGAAACTCATTTGTATCTGGAAAGCCTACAATGCCATTATTGAAGGAGATGGCTTTCCAGTTTTAGCAAACACCGGATGAAGAGTTTTTTGCTTGACTGACTCTTTTATAATTCTAAAAAGATGCTCATTAAGCCTGAAGGGATGCAGCCTCTAAAAGTTGCAACCTTTATCAGAATATAAACTGCTTTCCTTTGAATTCTTTTCCATCTTCAGCTAATCTTGAATTATCTAGTCTACTTCATAAAATCTGTTTCAAACAAGATTTTGATCAGAGAGTGTAATTAGCAATGTCTAGCACAGGTGGCTTCTACTTTTCATAATATGTCATAATTTATTTGAGGACTTTGTCTCTTGAATTTGTCTTTCATAAGTAATAGACAAAGTGGCTCTAAGTAGATCCATAGTGTATAACTTCATCTTTTCAATCTTGTCAGAGACCATTACAGCATTTTACTTTATCTTCTGGTTTGTCTGTTATAAGTGATATATGAACTATTGAAGTGCAAATGAAGTTCTTCTTTTTCACTTCTCATCAGATGATGTTCTCTTAGTATATGGAGTTTTCTTCATCAGGTGAGTTAGCTTTGTCTGTTGCTTTGTCTATTATAAGTAGCAGATGATCCTTGTGGTGTGGACAAAGCTTCTTCACAGTAGACAAGGTAACTTTTACTAGACAAAGTCTTCTTTTCATCAGCCAAAGTGGCTTTGTCTATTATAAACAGTAGACGATCTTTCTTGGCAGACAAGGCTCCTTCTATAATAGCTTTGTCTGTTGTTCATCTGTTGAAATCAATAGATGAAGTTGCAGCTCACAAACAATTTTTTTCAAATGGTTCGTCTGTTGGTTTGTCTATCATAAGTGATAGATGAAGTTGTGGTGAGCAGACGAATCCACCTTTTAGTCATTCTTATGATGGGTTGTCTATTGCAAGTAACAAATGACTCATTGAGGCATGGGCGACTTGCTTCTTCAAAGGTTGTCTGATAGTTTGACTTTTGCTAGTTGTAGATAACCCTTTATAGATGAAGATGATAAATAAAGTTTTCTTCTGTAGCTACTATGCTGCTTCTTCTTTATCTTCTATATTTTCTGTAGATATTACAGATAGGTTCCTTGGCCTTTTTAGTTTTTAGATTAGCTTTATATGATAGACAAATGCTTGAGTAATTTTGACTCCATTTGGCTTCTTCATTTGTCTAATTTTAGCTTCATTTCATCTTTGTTTCTGCAAACTGAATTCATCTTTGTATTGCGGACAAGTATCGATTATGCACAATTTTTCTAACTTGTCCATGGAAGGATTTATTTGAATCCTCCTAAGGCAGATGCTATCTGACATTGACTTTATCTGTAGAAGATTTTCTTGATCACTCATCTAGGCTTGAGCTCCATAGCTACAGATTTACTTGATGGCTTCTTTTCAAAGTTTCAGTGTCATTCATTCTGATCATACTTGTCCTCTTTCGGTCAGTAGATTGTGCTTGTTGATGTATTTGCTATGTAAATTATCCACTATATTCAAATTGCTTCCTTGTATGTTTAGACCTGTTTCTACAATTCTTGAGAACACAATTGTAAGTACCACACATGTTCACTCATATGTTATTTCTCATAATCAAAACTTAGTTGTTTGCCATATGCACTATTTAGTTCAACAGCAACAACATGGGTGAATTTAGAGATGTACTTGAAGCTTAATTAATGTAATTATAATGTTAATAGAATGCTAATTAGGTTGGTAACATGTTACATGTAATTAAGAATGCATAAAAAAACTTCAAATACAAGTTAAAAGTGAAGATTTAATGATGCTTGAGATGTGTTTGTTGAAATGCCTTAAACAAAGCCAAAGAAGAATTTAATGGTTAGATTACAACCATTTATTAGCCATTAGTTAAGCTTTAAAATGAAGTATAAGATGCATTGAAGGAATGTATAATCAATGAAGGAAATTTGGGCAGCTATATGTATGTGATTAAATGCATCTCCACTCGAAATTTTGTATTGGAATTGTGCTCAAAAATTGATATCTTGTTGTGGCAGATTATTACATGTTTAAACATTAATTAATTCACTTAAATGAATGCATGAGATGGGGTAGGAAAACAACTAGATATATGCCCTTGAAGTCATGAAAATTTCATGTAGAAATGATGTTTGAATCTATCCATTTGGTTGCTTGAAAATGTAGTACAAGCTGAATTTTTGTCATCATGTAAATCATGTTTATAAACCATAGTTAAGGGATATTTTGACATTATGAAGCTTACCCAAGTGTGGAACACATGTAATGGTAATTTGAGTTGGAATTTTCAAAAATATGAATCATATGCAAAGCTAACTTGAAGGGGTTGATAATTTCATTAGATTACATGTTGGAACTTGGAATTTAGCAATGAAGTGGGATTATTTCCTAAGGAAATGATTAGACGAATTTCACCTAGTAGGGTAGTTATGAAAAATTAGATTGGATTTTTCCTGTTTGGTTGTATGTAGGTCAAATTGTGAAATGTGTTATGCAAGTAGGACATGTTGAGACTCACCTTGGGGAATTGATTGGTTGAGTTGAAGATTAAGAGATTGACTCCATATAGATGTAAGTAGGATTTCTTTTCTGATTGATTATATTGTTGAAAGGGATATCAATTATCCCGTTGGTTGTATTTGGGCATGTATGCATGGATAGGGATATTGGATATCCCATGCTTTTTTTAAATATTGATATTTATTTAATTTTGTAAATACATAAGGTTAGGGATAGTGAGTATTCCTTTGATTATAAGGGTTGGTATATCTTTTATGAATATATGATTGCTAGGGATAGAAGGTATCACTTGTTTTAATAATACTTATTCTTGTGTATAGATGTCTAAATGAGAGAGATAAAGAATATCCTATTATTTTATATGAATTGATAATGAATACAATATGTGAATGTTGGTTGGATGGGGATAACAGATATTCCCTTGTGTTGTATTAATTGATGTTTGTTTTATTTTAATAATTGAATGAATGTGTATATTATGATCTATAGTCTGTATAGGACAGTGATTTGATGGTGTGCCTGAATGGCATAATTATAATTTATGATGCCTGCATGGCACATTTATGATATTAGATGCCCGGAATGACTTAGATGTGATGTAAGGTGCCTGAATGACATGATTATGATTATGAAGATGTATTGGCATAATGAGGGCTTAGGCCTCATGGTATGATTGCATTATCATGTTTTATATGTTGTTTGATTATTTACTTATTGTTTACTATGGTGCCTACTTACTGAGTTCTCCCAGAACTCATGCCTTTTTATTTTATTTTTAGCTGGCAGGTCAAGTAAAGAATCCTAACTGTGGATTGGGGCTTGTGACCAAGATTTGAAGATACATTCTTCTGATATGGTGTGTTATGAACAATGAAAATGTAAAATTGTGAGTTCATAATATGTTTATAATTGATTGTATTTAAAAATATCTCAATTGATGTATAAAAGTTATTAGCATGTCATAGTGATTCAATTGTGATATTATAAATGGGTCAGTCTAATTTCGAGGATGTATATTGCCATCACGATTCAGCTCCAATCTTTAGTTTCAATCTTTGACAAAGCTGTGGGTAAGATGAGTGAGTTGGTAGTTTATGTTTTATGTCTTTCTTTTATAAGTGTAGTTTTATGTCTTTCTTCATGTCAAGAAGAGATAAATGTTAGACATAATGTGATATGTATGATTCTACAAGTGTGAATTCCTTATATTTCAGGGGAAACTCTTCCTAATTTTTTGTAGAGACCTTCTTTGAAATATAAGATGGTTGTATCCCGCATCAACCCCAATGTGAGATGTGTTAGGCAGGATTGACCTAGATGGTCAAAACGGCCAAGGCGCTACATTGATTAAGAGGAGGTAAACAAGTGAGAGAATATTTTAAACTACAAAAGTATACACAATTAGGCCACTTTAATTGCTACACATGGACTTGGCCGGATTAACAGGAACTAAGATCTTATGAGGGAAACATTATACCTATGCAATTATAGATGATATTCATGGTTCACATTGATAATTTTTTTAATATCTAAGGCTTTGTCATTCTTAAAAATCTTTACCAAATAGGTACACAAAAAAGAAAGCTTTCACATCCTTGCAATTTAGAGTGATCATGATAGAGAATTTGAGAATCATTGATTCATAATCATTTATAAAGTAATTGTTATTATATTTTCTAAACTAAGAACATCTTGACAAAATGGAGTAGCTGAAAGAAAGAATAGAACCTTGCAAGAGATAACAGGGATTATATTGAGTGAATATAATTTACCATAATACCTTTAAGTTGAAGCCATAAATATTGCATGTTATATTAGTAACCGTATTTCTGTTAGGCCCTTACTCAAAAAAAGTCTATTTGAACTGTATCATGTTAGAAAACCAAATATATTACCTTTTTGTACTTTTGGTTATAAATTTTCTATCCTTAACAATGAAAAGAAAATTTAGGAAAATTTGATGAAAGATTTTTCCTTGGATATTCCATTGTAAATAAGGTATTTATAGTCTATAACAAAATAACTAGGACTATAGAAGAGTCAATTCATGTTAAGTTTGATGAGACTACTAACCCCATGAAGATTTATAGTGATTTTGATAATGAAGAGATGAACTGACAAAATCTATGGAGAAAATGATGCTAGAAAGCCATAACAAAGATACTCCATGAATAGAGCAAGAAATGGATAAACTAATGACTTAAGATGTAGATCAATTTGAACTGTCCACAAATGTGGTAAATGAAAAAGGTATTGATTCTTTACCTAAAGATTGGTAATTCATGGATGCTCATCCTATAAACCAGGTAACTGGTGATATATAAAGTTAGAACTAGATTTTCTTATTACTAAATATGTATTAATTTTTCCTTTAGTTCACAACTAGAACCAATATGCATAGACCAAGGTTTAGAAGATGAAAATTGGGTTATGACTATGCAAGAAGAGTTGGACCAATTCAACATAAATGAAGTGTGGACCTTAGTTCCAAGACCAATGCATCAATCTACTATTAGCAAATTAGATGCATTAGGAATTGTTATAACAAACAAGGCAAGAATTGTAGCAAAGGAGTATTGCTAAGAAGAAGAAATTGATTTTGAAGAATTATATGCCCCTATTGCTAGGATTGAAACCATTAGAATGCTTGTTTTGTTTGCATCCTATAGGAATTCCAAGGTTTTTAAAATGGATGTCAAGAGTGAATTTAAGTAGATTCATCAATGAAGAAATGTATGTTGAACAACCTCCTTGGTTTGAAATTCCAAACTATCCAAACCAGATTTTAAACTTAGAAATGCCCTCTATGGTTTGAAATAAGCTCTCAGAGCATCGTATAAGAGGCTTAGTAAATTTCTATAAGAGAATAAATTTTCAAGGGGTAAAGTAGACACTACATTGTTCATTTAGTATAACATGAAAGATATCCTAATAATATAGATTTATATTGATGATCTAGTTTTTGGAGCAACTAATGAAAAACTATGTCAAGGGCTTTCCAAGACTATGCAAGGTGAATTTGAGATGAGCTTAATGGGAGAACTCACCATTTTCTTAAGTCTCCAAATCAAGCAAATGAAGGATGGGATCTTTATTCATCAAGCCAATTACATAAAAGAGCTACTAAAGAAGTCCAAGATGGAGGATGGAAAGCCCATGATCACACCAATGAGCACCTCTATAAACATGGATAAAGACGAATAAGAAACCTATATGCCAAAAACTCTATAAAAGCATGATAGATTCTTTATTATATTTAATTGTTAGTAGGCTAGATATCATGTTTAGTTTGCATGTATACTAGATTTCAATCAAAACCTAAAAAATCACATCTCATAATTATAAAATGCATCTTTAGATGCCTTTTAGGTACATCTCACTTTGGCTTGTAGTATCCAAAAGGATTAAACTTTGAGTTATTTGGGGACTTAAATGTTGATTTTGTTAGATATAAAGTGGATATGAAGAGTACCTCTAGCACATGTCAGTTCCTTGGAAGCATGATTATATCATGGTTCTTAAGAGAATAGACTTCCATGGCATTATCAATCACTAAGGTTGAATACACTTCAACTGGTAATTGTTGTGCACAAATTTTGTGGATGAAACAATAACTTAGGGACTATGGACTTAATTATATTGATACTCCCATTAGATGTGATGACACTATTGCTATAAATTTGATGAAAATTCTAGCATTACATTTAAGAAGTAAGCACATTGAGGTGAGGCATTATTTTATAAGAGACCATGTTCAAAATCACAATATATGTCTTGAATATGTGCCAATAGATGAACAACTATTTGATATCTTGACCATACCACTCCTTGAGGAGAGGTTTTATAGATTTAGATGGGAGCTTGGTTTGTTAGATCCATATGCTTGAACTACATATTATATGATGCTTGATTATATGTGCAAAATGCATTATTTCATGACTTTCAAGTATTTTGAATGAGTTGTCATGCATGAGAAATGGTTAAGTACCATTAAAGTTAATTTAGGCTATCTCACATTCTTGAATTTTTCGAACTAATAATGCAAAATCATTCTTGAAATGTAAAAATTCAATTTCATTAGTGTTTCCTTTGGTTTTAAATACATTAGAACTGATAGAGGTGTTGAGAGAACTTAATTGGAACTTCTGAAAGTATTTTGGGTGGCAGAGGAAACCGCAATTCTGATAGAGGAATTCATAGACTTTTGTTAGAATTGTTGAAACTAAGCTATGCATAAAGAGAGGAATTCTCTCTTTGACAGAGGAATTCATAAACCTTTATGAGACATTCTGCCAATGAAAGCTAAGGTTCATAGGTGAATTGAAATTTATGATAAAGGATATCATAGCCCTTTATCGGCCAAAATGTGATTAAAATGTTTTACTTTCTTGCTTATTTATTTCTTTTTAACTCAAATAAATTTTAATTTTTTCATACTAAAGTCATTTTGAGTACTATGATTCCCTTCCTCCTTCCCTATTCCTCTTAAATCCTCTCATTTCCATCCAAATTGCCTTTGAACTAAAACCTTCCTACCCAAACTACCCTAAACCTACATGGAAGATGGCAAGAATGAAGGTGCCAAGCAAGGTTATCTCAACTTCATCTAGGGCAAGCAATAAAGGGAAGAGGAGGAGAGGAAATGAAGAGCAAGAGGTCTAGAGCAAGAAGAAGAGGCCGGGTGTGAGACCCTATAAATTTCAGATACATGAATTTTCATTTTTGTTATTTTTTGCTAGTTCGGCATGGAGTATATTGGATTATAATTTAATTTTTGAGAAATTTGTCTGGGAAAATTTATGGAATTGAGTATTTTAGTAACATAAACATGAGGATGAGGTTGGGAATGTATCAATGTGTGTTAAATAAATGATTTAAGTGAGAAGAAAATGAAATTAAATGGGTGGAACACTGGATGTGTATATATTGAAAAATATTAAATTTTATTATGAAAAAAATTATGAAAATGAATTGAATATCCATAATAATGTGAGGATCAGGAGGACACACATTAATCAATGTTTAACAAGTGGGGGAAAAAACGTAGGTAGAAAGGTGAAATAGCGAGCATGCTGATAAATTTTGGTAAATTTTAATTAAATTTAATTTTAATTAGAAAAAAATAAATTAAATTATGGGAAATGACATGTTTAGTAAGTAAGAAATTAATGTGGTTATATGACTTACAAAGTGGGCAACCCTAATATGTCAAAAGACGGGATTAAAGGGGGTTTGAAAAATCTCGAGAGAGGTGCATGTGTATGACATGATATAGGGCGACAGACTACCCAACTATTTATGCAAATAAGAGATAGCAACAACCCTCTCCCATCTCATTTTCACGTATGAGCCATTGTTGTCCAAAACTTCATCCGTTTCCACCTCTCCCAATTCACCAAATTAACCTATTTTGCTTAGGAGATTTACAGTTGAAGGCATTGATTTTCTCTTGGATTCAAAGAGTGACAGCTATCCAAAATTGAAGATTTGCTGCCGATTGGTAGGACCCACCAAGGAAACTCAATTTAAAGGTAAAGACTTAACCAAAACAAATTGTTGATGGTGTTTATGGGCTGAATTTATAAACATATAGCTAAAATGTTTGCTATGGAATTACCCTAGATTAATTAGGGTTTGGTGGAATTTTCAATGCTGAATTATAACTATAATTAGCAATAATAATATGTGATTATTGATTAATTAAGTTAAGACATGGATTAACTACAATGGGAATGGAATTTAATTGTTGGAAAATTGTTTAGATGGAAGAAAACCTTATTGTCCATAAATTATATGGGCTGATTTTAATAGAATTTAGCTAAGTAATTAATTCAAATTACTAAGGATAAATCATGTCTTAATTAAGGTTCTAATATGGCAGTTGGCGAGCCCAAATAGATTTCATATTGAAGGAAATTAAAATAGACAGCAAGGTGTTGAATGCAGGACATTAAATTGGGTAGATGAGCTTGTGCCATAATTTACTACAATGTTTATTATGTATAGGGCTGAGTTTTAGAGGATGATTAAAGGGTGATTAAGGGGTATTCCCAACATTAGATTTCAGTGAGAAAGCATTGGAAATAGGTTGTTTATTGCATTGAAAAAGAATATGTGTGTTGCATTAAAATGCCTTATTAAGTACCTATCTTGAGCTTGATTAAAATCCTATAAAATAGTTTGATTTTGTGAATCTAAAAATATGGTGTCATTGTATATGATGAATAAGAAATATGGAAATTTTCATGGAAAAATTTCAATGTTTGATGGTCCAAAAAAATCCTAGAAATAAATACATAAAAATTTGCCCAATTCGCCATTTTGCCTAATTTTCAATGATTTTTGTAATTTATTTATAGTTTGATCAATTTAAGGTATTTTGACCTGAGAATTTTGACACAAGGTTAATTATATTAATTAGCACCTATAATTTTTTTAAGTGGAACAAAGCTAAAATAATTTTTCCCATTTTTTTGGATTTTTATATTTTATTTTTAATTTGATTAATTTAAAATATTTTAATTTTAACATTTTATAATATTTTATTTATAATTTTTAGAGACTAGAAAAAAATTTTGGATAAAAAATAGTTGTAGGAATTGAGATATAGTTTTTAGAGTTTATGTGTAAATTCATTTATGGTTAAATCTTGATAATTTGTTAGTGCATTTTTTTCGTGTCGATAAGAAATTATCATGTGGATATACATATATGATATATGTGATGTATATGTTATGTATAGAGTGGATGGAATATGGATTTGAAGATTCAAGTCTGAGGACTCCTTGTAGAGGTAAGTAGGTGTTCTTGCATGATTGCATAAATGGTTGAAGGGATAGTACATATCCCATTATACTGCAATGGACTTGTGTGTTTTGGATTCAATGGTTGTTAAGGGATAATAAGTATCCCATGACTATTTTTTTATGATGATTTAATAAGAAAGTGATATTCCATAATTGTTCTTAGGTTACAATGATATGTTCATGTGCAAAGGATTGATTGTGTATGTGAGTTAAATGGGATTGTGAACATGCCATTACTATTATATGATTGGTGATTGTACTTGTGAAGTGAGATTAGTGAAAGTCCCAAGTTATGTGACTTGTGTAAGTGTAATGATGTTATTTTCTACTTAATGTGTAGATAAAGGAGATAGTAGACATCCCACGCTTATGATCATTATGATTGTCCATATGTATGAATGTTTAAATATATGATTTAGGTATATGAAATTATCCCAAAAGGCATGAATTGATGTGATTGTTTTGTAATATGGATTCTAATAGTATACTCAATTGTTATATATTGGAATGTGGCCATGCCTGGATGACATGGATTGTTATATATGATGGCTTGCAATTATAGATGGATTTTGGGATGCTTAATGTATCCTTGGTTTGTTAATTATTTTCCAAATTCACACCTACTTACTGAGTTTGCTCGGACTCACTCTTTTATTTAAATTTTGTTTAGTTGTCAGGTCAAGAACAAAGAAAAGGCAAGGTTAATATGGAAGCATAACAGTTGAATGTATGCTTTTAAAATTATATTAAAATTGAGAAATTTCCATCTTACATATATGAGTGATTGTGATTAATTCATGTCTAGTGATGTATATCATGTATTAAAGATTCAATAATGTATGGTTGAAATATATGGGCATGTCAGTATAATAATGGAGTATGATGTTGATGATCTATGGGGACAGATATGTATGGTGGAGAAGTGAATGCATTACCATCATGATGCAGCCGCTATCCTGGGGGGTGTTGTGGAGTTAGGGGTGGTGTGAAGGTGAATTATAGAGTGTTTTATTTCTTGTTTATGAATTTTAATTGAGAAAATGTATTATAAGAAATGTTGAATGCTTGTACCCTAGGTGGACTGCCCCATTTTTAGGGGAGACTCTGTCCAATTTTTTATAGAAATTAAGTCAACTAGAAAAAGGATCAAAGTAACCCCACCTTGGAAGTGGGAAAATCACAGTATAATCATGTGTATTTGTAGTGTAGAATGGGGTAACAGCCCCAGGAGGAAGGGGTGTTACACTGGGCAACTCCAATACTATTTTTAAGGTTTTTGCTTATAAAAACTTTGAGAGTTCATATGAAGGGAAGAAGGTAATAAAGGGAAGGGACTTTAGCACCATTGGAGAAGGTGGAAGATGGAACCTCCCAGTTAGCCAATGGTTGGAGTTCTAGGGGTGAAGACCCTTGTTGGAATATCAAGACTTAATGTATCCAAGGATAGTTCAAATCCTCCTCAGCAACTACAACCATGAATCAAAGAAGATGTGGATTGGTAAGACCTAGATGGACTTTATCCTAGCAAGCATTAGGGATACATTCGGCTTACCAATAGTGGAAGAAGATATTCAATGACCTAAGAACAAGGCAAAGTTTTTTTCTAAAGTGGCTAGAGTAGAGATTCATAAGAAGGAAGTTTTCCTCCATGCGAAGCACCTAGACATAGATTTGAAGTTGGCTTACAATGTGATTTTCAACAACATTTATCTGAAAGTGGAAGCATAGACCAAGTGCCAAAGAAGTATGAAAAAATCTGATGGACATTGAAGAATAAGAAGAAAATTGACATTGCCCAAGTGAAGTCAAATCATCTCTACATGGCAAAACAAACCCAAAGTTTTCATTACCTTATTTGGATGTTTTCCACTAAGTTCATCCAAGAATACAAGATAGATATTAAAGATGAACATGGAGAATAAGTCAAGAATACAAACATAATAATTGAAACCGCTATGGATAGAATGGGTTTTAGACTAAATTCTAGTGGTTGGATCACTAAAAGAGGAAAAAGAAGAGAAGAAGAAAGAAGACAAGAAATAGAAGAAGAAAGAAGAGATGTCAGAAAAGAAGAAAGAAGAGAAGTAAGAGCAAAAGAAAGAATAGGAGAAAGTAGAAGAAGGAAGAGAAGAATTTAGAAGAGAAGAAACAGAAGGAGAAAGCAGAGTCTAAGAGGAAGAAGATACAACAACACCTTTTGCTTCCCAACCATCACCCCATTTCAGACCTACCCAATACCATTCCACCAACCTAACCTCAATAAAAAGCCTTCATTTCAAACCAAATTTCTACCCATCAAACCCAAGTAAACTCTAGATTAGAAAACTTAGTTGTGATCCATTCACCTCACAATTCATCCTCATCTGAATCATTCCATACTAAACCCTTTCTCCTAAGATCCCATCACCCATCATCCCTGACCTAACAGCCATCCGTTCTAGTTCCACCAAACTAATTTAGCAAACTGAACAAATTATTATTTTAGAATCCCAAACCCAACCTCAACCTCAAACCACACCCAAGTATCCATAACCAAGACTAAAAAACACTTATAAACACCCACTTAGCTAATCTATCTCACAAATCACTTCTAGCCACAACAACTAAATCCTCTTCCACTTCTACTATTTCAACAACCTTTGCTGAAGGAGTTGAAGATTGAGAAGTTGGAACCTCACTCCTCATATTTCTGCCTTCTCCCAAACCAAAGACTTCCTAACTGAAAGCTTTCCAATCCCACAACCTTCACCCAGTTCCACTTCATCTTCCTCCTCATCTTCCTTGCCACCCAAGAACAACTCACCCATCTGTCTTTCCAACTCACTATCCTCAAACTCCATTCCCATGAGATTTACTCTCAAACCTTCTAACCAACCAAAACTAGAACCTTTTGTCCCAAAACTAAAGCCAAAACCTTCTAGAATAGAGTTCCAGACCAAGATGCAAGCCAATGTTGATGCCATCTATACGACCATATAAAACATCAAGAGAGGGATTGGATCTCACCTTATCAAATACCCCTAATTTATCTAACAAGTCTTATAGAGATAGAATCAAGTTCCTCCCTTCCCCAAAATTTACACCACTGCTTGCCCTTCCACCACCCAAAGAACCTACCTTCTTTTTGATTCCTCTTATCTTAGCTAAAGCCTCAACAAAAACCCAAGTCTGAGACACCATTTGTAGCCTCTAAACCTCCCAACAAAACTGTCAAGAAAAATGCCCAACCCAAAAAGCCTAAACAACCCAAGTCGCTTGCCTCTCCCAAACCTCAAACCCATAGGAAACAAAAGATAGACAAACATCCTATAGCTAAAGCCTATGAAACCTCCACTAGAGAAACTGACTCTCCTAACCAACCCTCACCGTCCACCCAACCAAACCTTCCTCCTCTGTTTCTTACCTATGTCTAAACCCAAGCCTATAAACCTACTACCAAACTCCCTACCACCAAGCCTAGAGGGTCTTGCTTCCAAAGACTTCCTAAGCCTCCTCTTCAACCTACTACTACCTTTATCCTACCCTCTATCTTAGCCTCCTCCATATCCTTTATCCTTAGACATTAATCCCCATCCCCATCCCTTTATCCATTCACCTACACTAAGAAACCTTCAACCTAAAAGTTGTTGCTCTCCATATCTTCCTTGAAGTTTTGAGATTTTTTTTATATTTTCTTCTTTTTGACTAACATGGATTTATTAATTTTTTTTGCAAATTAATGAAATTCATTATGTTGGATCATGTTCTTGTGTATTGCTTCTTTGTATTTTTGTTTAATGAAATTCCTCCTTCACTTTATTAAGTCCACACATACTTCTAGTTTTCCACCCTCTCCTTTTTACTATGCCAAAAAGGCAGAGAGAACTTAGTGTTCCTTGGAATTTTCTATGGAAAAATACATATTAAGAGAGTGCATATACTTGGGGGAGGAGAATTAGTTTCATTTTTTTTTAAGCATATTTTATGAGAGAAAGGAACACTCAAATGTTTTGTCATCATAATAAAGGGGGAGAATGTTGAGTACAACACATGGACTTCCAATCTAATAATAGCTTAATTTTGATGATAAACAAATATATGAGTGAGAAAAGAGAGTAGCAACGATAATATTTTCTAGTTTTGTAGAGATTAAAATGAAAAATACAAGTGTAATACAAAATCATCATAGTAAACAAGGTATAATTATGTTAAAGGATAATTTTCATTGAGAAATAATACAAAAATGGTCCAAACACTTTCTAAAACAAGACAAAAAGGAAGAAAAAGTGAAAAAGATAAGTTCTTGCAATAGTTAGTATGACAGAGTAAAGCAAAGAGGAAATATATCCCTTGATAGGGTCCTCTTGAAGAATTTGGAAACACATCTAAGTTAAAATTCTTCACAAAGGACATCATAGAGGAAAATTTCAAAATGACAAAGGTCTAAAAATTAGTTGTTGGCGGTAGGTAAAGCTGTTAGAGATAGTAGAGGAGTCCATAGAGAAATTTTGGATGATAACAAATGTCTGTCCGAATCTCTAGGATGGAAATCCTCTCTCCAATAACTCATAGAGGAATAGATAGAGGAATCATCAAGCATCACAAAGGTCTATCAATGAATCTAGTAATGGTTACTTTCAATAGAGGAAATCATAAATGTCTTCGAGATCTCATTCATCAACTGAAGATTTGGTAGAGAAGATGAAAGAGGTTTGTCATTAAAGAGAAGATTTTTAATTAGATTTACAAAATGTTTGATTCAATGACTAATTTCTTAATGGTCAAATTTCAAATGGCAATAAATCACTTTATAGAGAATCCATTTAGAGAAGAAAGTAATTTTTAGTAAGCTTACACTGTGGAATTATAGAAACTAAGTATCTCTTCCAAAGTGTTATCACTCCACTGCGCTATGATTTACTTCAAATCTTTAAGCTACATCTTTACTCACATTATAGGAGCTCGAAGCTCAAGTTATTCATTGAGCAATCGCTTCATTACTCATTTTTATTGTGTACATCTTAGCCTATCAAGAGGCAAAGTTTTTGTATAAGAATTCTTGTATTTTCACTTTGTAAAGTTGTGTTTCTGCAAGTTGGTATATTTGTAGTGATATTATTGTAACAATTTGTTGGTGAGCTTGGATAAACTGTGTTTGAAAAATTGTTCTTTAATAGAACCTAAGATAGAGGATTGTCTTAGAGAGTGGAGTAAGAATTGATCTCGGGCTAGACACTATATATCATGACTCTTTGTAATGTACTTTTGTGCATCTTTTCTTAACTCTTTCCTACACATTTTATATATTGGCTAAAATTTTTTAACTCAATGCACTCCCTCCTTTTGAGCTACCTACATCTTAAGGGACCAACAAAAGGATCCTAAGGACCTGACCTAGAGGGGGGTGTAGGAGAGGCTGCACTCTAATCAAGCTTAGCCTCCTGCTCACTGAAGAGAGGATCAACATTGCTTATTAGGATAGATCTTCGCTCCAAAGGAAGGCTAGTGGAAGACAACTAAAGAGAGAACTTCCTACTATGAGTTGGTGCTTTCCCCCAAGGGAGCCTTACTCTAGAAGGAAAGATAGAGATTAGAAGACTAGTGATGGGTAGGCTAACTTCTAGAAAAAAGAAAATGCTAATATATTCTTTCAATTGAAGAGGAAATATTTGTTGCAAGGTAAGTACAGGATTTGACAAATTAAAAGCCTTCCCTTGATAGCCTCTAGTTGGATCTAGAAGAGCAACCTCTAAAAAGAGCTAGAGGAGCAACCCCGAGCCAGAGCTATAAGAGTTAGATGAGCAATCTCCATCTGAAGATACAAAAGCTATACGAGAAACCTCCAACAAAAGCTGCTATAGATAAAGGATTAGCCTTCTGCTGGAGCTTTAAGAGCAAGCTATAACTATAGCTAAAAGAGTAGCCTCCAGTGGAAGATAGAAGAGCATCCTCAAATCCTTAGTCTCGCTTAAGCGTAAACACAAAGGGAGCCACTTCAACCCTAAGGGAAGGACTTGAGCTAGGGGAGCCATTAAGGCTCCAGGGGAAGGACCTTGCTTAGGTCTTACTGAAGCATAGAAATCAAGGCTCTAGGGAGAAGAACCTTGACCAAGTCCTTTATCTCCCTTAAGTGTAAACACTAGGGGAGGCACCAGGGGCCTAGGAGAAGAATCCTGCTTAGGTCCTTCATCCTGATAAGGAGAAGTCATCTGCAACTACTTAGCTACTAGTTCTATAGATTACTCCACCCTCCAACCAAACATTTCAAATGGCTATAAATCTCAGAGTGAGAAAAAGAAATGCCTATCAAGGAAACAACAAGTGTCAGTACCAAGATAGAACATTAATACAGACTTAAAGCAAGCTCCAATGAAGCATACCTAAGAAGCATATATGAGGCTATGAAGGCTTACTAGTAGGGTTCGCTTACTTTCTAACACATTGGCAAAATTGGGGCTACTTGCCATACCTAGCCTTAACTTTGAATGAATTAGATTTGAAGAAGTCAACAACTCAAGGAGGGATCTAGGCAGACCTGACTCAAAAGAAGGATTGGAATCAACTCTAGCTAGAGGAAGTTTAGGTTCAAATGAAGCCTAAAGATAGTTAGCTCCAGCTAAAGGAAGGCTAGGTTCAACCACACTAGAGGCAAGAGCTTCCCCGGAAGTGACTCTTGCTCTAGGAGTTAGTGGAATGACCTCATCAAATGAAACAAAGGGAAAGCTAAATCAAAAGATGACTTCCCTATTGAGTCTAAGGGTTTGGTATTGATGATTAACAAAACTTGTTTATGACTTGAATTAAGCTAATAATATTTTTGCTAAGATTTGATAAGTTAGAGGAGGCTTCAGAGGAAGAAAGGAAGCCTAAGAAGACATGTTTGAACTTGAGAGGAGATTTCAAATGTTCTGAAGGTTACAGTTGGTATGATAGGTACCTACGATATCGCTTGTGGGTCGTAGTCGATATACCTGCCACCTATGGTATTACTTGCGGGGCTCCAAGGAGATGCATTCTCATTGGATAGTCACAACCAGTATGGGGGCTGCCTAAGGTATTTCCTAGGGCACAGTCGATTGGTGCAACCATCCATGATGTGCCTGCTGCTCCAATTGTCAAAAATCTATGTGGCACTGCAATGGCTATTTCACAATGGTATTCTTCCAAGAGATCCAAAACCTTCCCAAAATGTATAAATAGAAGATCCATTGAAGAGAAACATGATACTTGAGGGTTCCAAGTGCTAAACAAGAATCAAACAATAAGTAACCTATTTAAGTTTCCTAAGTGTATTCACTCCAAGGTGATACCAAGATCAAGGGACTTCAAGGCTACATCATTTCAATCTCAAGGGAGTTTGAATCACTATAAAGTACTTATTATTTTATCCTTTATAATTAAGCTTTAACTATGTGTACACTTAAGCCTAGTTAGAGGCATTTCCTTACATACTTTGTATTCATTATATAGAGTTTCTAGTTAGCTTTGAAAACCAGGGGGAGTTACTAATAAGCTTTGAAAACCAAGTTGAGTTGTTGGTTAGCTCTAGAAACCAATTAGTGTATGAGTTGTTAGTGAGCTGAAGGAAAACTAATAGTATATGAGTTTCTAGTGAACTTGGTAAAACTAGGTTGTAAGAGTTCTTAGTTAGCTTGGGAAACTAAGGGAGGTTGATTCCGCAAGTTATAGTGGAACCCAAGGTTGGGAAAACCTTAGAGAGTGGAGTAGGTCCCAAGGGAACCCAAGCCACTATAATCCTTATGTTATTATTATCTATGTGCTTGTGTGTTTCTACTATATTTTATTTTCTGCACTTGCACGTTCCTATTTGTTTTCCCCATCTCAATTGGATTCTAGCTTTGTTATACAGCCTACATATCATAGTAAGTTGGACCCAACATTCCCTAAAGGTCACATCCAAATTCTCCTTTGAGGATATAGCATGATGGATTTAGGAGCCTCCCTAGAAGGAGTCTCAGTGGAGGTAACACTGGATGAAGCACAAGCCTACTCCCTTAGAGGACTTCCAGATTTAGAGGAGAAAGAAATACTTGACTTGGTTGGGGGAGATTCCCTAGCAAGCCTCCTAACCATTGTTCTTTTATGACTAAGGCCTTTGCCCATATTTTCCTAAGAGCAAAGGAGAAAGCTCCTTGGCTAGCCTTAGAAGCAAGAGTAGACTACTATCTAGAATGAGCAACAACCTCTTGCTCTATAATTGGAGCCATTTTAGGAAATAAAGAAGAAGAGAAGGAAATTGCTCTAGAATGGGGACTTTCCCAACAAGGAATCCATAAGGAAAATCATCCTCTTAACTATGGGACTCAAATAATGGAGATTTAATTGAAGGTTTCCCTCCAAAATAACTATATCTAATGATTTTTAGACTAAAGTCTTCTATAGGGATGAAGTTTGAATTATGATGAGAGGTATTAACAAACCATTGGGTTGGGAATGATGATAAGCCATCCTCCCATTTGATCTAAACCAATGGCTCTTCCAATCATCATTTGAATTGGAGACAATGGTGAAAAATTGAATCCTATTGGAGTGGAGAGAGAAATAATAATAACTTGAGATATGAGGACTCTTATTTAAGGAGAAAGTTTGGGCCCACATCTCAAAAGAAAATATCAAAATTTTCCTGAGATTGTGAACCCAATGACCAAAAAATATAATATATCTCCAAACGTTAAGAGCCAATTGGCCTAGAGATATGTTGAAACCTCTAAAAATTTTAGCCATAAAATTTAAATGGTAAAAGATGCCTAGAAGTGGCTAACAAGAGAGGTCATAACAATCGACCCAAGAGATACCTGATGGAGGTTCTAAGCCTTGAATTTCTAAAAGGGTGTTAAAAGATAAAAAAAACTTAAGCAAGTATTAAACACTATTTTCTTATGATAGGAAGAAGGAAGGATAAACAAAGAAGAATACATTGGAAGAGACGATGGAAAGGAAGAGTTGGGATTAGAAATCTCACACAATACTTATTAGGGGAAAATCACATCTAAATCTCAGAAGAAGCAAGAGCACCAACTAGCATGATTATCCCATTTGTTTGACTCCTATTTTCATGATGAATAAACTTGGATAACTTGAAGTATTGAGAATGTGGAATGAAATGATATGTTTGAGAATTGAATAATGGTTATCTAACACTTGCAGGATTAGATGTGGAATGGATTAACTCAATCCATTACAAGTTGCTAAGTGTTTCTCTAAACATGCAGGTTGCAGGTGAAATGGAGAAGTTAATTGAATTCCTAAATGGTAATTCAAAGTGTGATTGAATGGTTTGTGTGAAATGGAGAAGTCAATTGAATTCCTAAATGGAAAATCAAAGTAAGATTGAATGGATTATTTGTGTTGGTTGTTTGTGGTTGAATGGTTTGGTTGATTAAATAATATGTTTGTGTATATGGATTGGTGTAAACAGGTTAAGGAATGACATGTTCAAAAAGAAAATTATTTTAGGATAAGATAAAATATCGACGGATTTCACAATCGACCAATGTTTTCTGTGGAATGTGCTCACAAACCTTAATAGATTTGAATTAGATGATATTGAACTTCAATTGATTACCAATCAGGGACAAAATTGGCAAAGTTAAACCTTAACTGATTTAACCTTGACTAATATAAATCTAGTAAAGAGGAACTTCAAATAATTACTAGCGAAGGACAAATCTAGAGAATTTAAACCTCGACTAAATTCTTGTGAAGGAAAAATGTAGATGAATTTCTGAAAATGTCAACGATTTTTGTTCATTATAGACAGTTACGTAGTTCCAGTTCTCATGCCTTCTTTGACTCATTGTTCAACCCCTTTGAGAGAAAATCTCCTAGTAGTTGCTAGGCTATAAAGTTGGAGGTTGTTTGAAGAAACATCGAGCTTTTTGTGTGAAAAGAGAGGGTAAAAAAGGCTCAAATCTATAGAAAAGTGAAAAATTACTAACCTCTATTTTGCAGTCAAATTGGATGCTAGTAAGTTCATTGAAACACAGAGTCACCTGTGTGTGTCAAATTCGAATTGATTATAAGTTGAGTTTGTTTATTTCTTCATTATATTAAGTGTACCTTGGTTTGGATTGTAAACCAATAGATAGTTTTAATCATTACAAAATATGTAAGTAATTCAACTATACAACCACCTAGAGCTATAAATCCAGAGGACAAAGAAACTATACCATTTATAACTTTGGGATTAAGTTGACTAGTGTTATCTGAGTTAAGGAATTTGACTTAGAAAGTGGAGTAGGTAGGATTTTCTGAAATACTATAATTTCTGTGTCTTCAATTTTGTCTATTTGGGTTGATTTTTGAATATAATTAACGTACACCTATTAACTTTGATTGTACAAGTCATTGTATAGGACCATCACCATTAAATGCATGGGCTGTGGTGATGCAAGAGATGAGGAGGCACACATTGATCGAGGTACACATGTCCAAGAGAAGTACTAAGCATCTTTGTTAGTAGAAGAAATAGGGACTCTAACAAAGAAAGCTCACTTTTTGACTTCTGCAAGTCGTTCTAACAAGGGATGCATGTTAGAAGAATATAATAGAAAGCTTCCCAAAGAATAACTTCTCATTAAAGAAAAGGTAGCTTCTCCCTAGAGCTAAGAGAACAACCTTTGGTCTATTTTGAGAAAGCAACATCCAATTAGAACTTGAAGAAGCTACCTTCAGCTAAAGCTTGAAGAGTTACCTTCAACTGGAGCTTGAAGAAGCTACTTTTAGCTAAAGCTTGAAGAGGTACCTCCAACTAGAGCATGAAGACTAACCTCTAGTTGGAGCTTGAAAAGCTACCTCTAACTAGAGCTTAAAGAAGCTATCTTGAGCTGGAGCTTGAAGAGTTACCTCAAGTTAGAGCTTGAAGAATTACTTCTAGTTAGAGCTTGAAAAACTAACTCCAAGTGGACCTTGAAGAGCCACCCTCTAGTTGAAGCTTGAAGAGCTACCCTCTCGCTGAAGCTTGAAGAATTACCTCTAATTAGACCTTAAAGGGTCACCTCCAGACAAAGCTAAAACAAAAAAGCTAGCAAGAGCTCCAAAACCTTTGCCTAGAGGTAAACCTTTAATGACTAATTATCTCTCCACCTATTGCTAGAAGGAATCAAATATTAAAAAGAAAGAGACCCCACATATCTTTTCGCTCATAGGAGGGTTAATGTTAGAGATCCCTAACACGAACCAATCAAAATAGAAGTCAATAAAAGGACACATAAACACTTTTGCCATGTTAGTTCTCACTTATATGAAGAAACTAGATTTCCTACATCAAGATCCTGCATAATTATAAGAAACCAAAATTTTCATAGCCTTACATAGATCCTAGAAATTATAGAGATATATTTTAACTAAGAAATCTCATCAAACTAGAAATATTCTCACGTATGACATTGCAAAATATGTGTACCAACTCATGCTCGTCTATAAATATATAGGTATGCTCAAGCCAAACACAATTAGTTCTCTATTATTCTTGCATCTATTTGGATTTTCTTACTGAATTAAGCGTCGAAATGTCTACGACAAGACCACCACTCGACCTTCTCTAACTCTTTTTTTGTTTTACAATATATCCTTGTTGAGCCATCAAAGAACATTAGGACCAGACCCGAATAGGTTAACAAAAACCTGAAGAATATGACCCAAATTACACCCCTAATTATGATGAAAATATCTCATTTGAGCTATAAGAATGTATTTATAAAATCTAATTTATTAATCATAGTTATCATCATTTATTTAATTATTATTTTAAAAACATCTTAATTGAAGACTTAGGCAAATTGTAAAATACATCTTATTTCAAAGCAATTCATTAATTGTGGTCCACCTTAACCTCTACTTAAAATAAATTTCCAACAACAATTAAACAAATTATAGTAAGGATGATGAACATATTAGATTTTATAAATATATCTTTGTAGATTCTAAATAAAATTTTTATATTTATTAAATTTATTTTTAATAATCTATGCGACATCATTTTTTTAAAATTTCTTAATTTTATTTTTCTTCACTTTCACTTCTTTTCTTTGTTGGTAATTAGATGCATAAGTTACAAATACACAAAAAAAATCACTAAATGCTAGAATCCATTATCCAAATCTTAGCTTGAATTTTCTATGCCTTAACCCATGTTAAAATCCAAGGTAAATATGATGATGGGTGGATTGAATAATCCAACCACAGACGTCAATGCTTCTGCCTATGCAGCAAATGCATGAGAAATTGCAAACTACTATTGCATAAATTCATACTGAACTCTTCTATTTAATCCCACCACTGTTAATCAATCAAAATTAGAATATTCATTTTTTTATCTTAATTTCTTATAGATGGATGTGGCTGTAAATATACCGTCGATTCATTTTTAGCAAATTTAAAGGGCCATGTCAACATACCTCGTAAATTGGGACGAGTGAGGATAACTTAAATTAGACTTGGAACCCACAAATATAAATAAGATAAAATCACTGAGATGAAAAGATGCAAAGAAAGCGAAGCAGAAATAAGATAAAAATTCTCGGATGGATGGAAAGAGGAAAAAATAAAGCGATAAATGCATCCACATCAGAAGGCCAGGCAAGGTTGGTTTTCACTACACAGCTGTGACAGTTAGTACAAGCGGATTCAATGGGAATGACTCTAAGAAAGAGTAAAAATAATGCGTAAGATTTGAAAAACCAAAAGTAGCTGTGACAGAATTATGTCTGGAGGTCTAGAGGCGTCCCACTCCACATTCAGTTGCCGATGAATATTTTTGAGTACAACCCAGCGGTTTCACCATCCCTCGCAAATAGACGGTGCAAATCATGAAATAATAAATATGGATCGTTGTATAAGGTTACCAATAAGTTACTGGGCCCCACGGATGATATTTCAGCTTTCGGTCAACCAGCCAATCGAAGTCTTCTTTTTTGAATAGCGTCGGGTAAACATAGGTTTTTGGAAAACAAATCTTAGTCAATAAAAGCGCGAGCACGCGGAAAGAAGAAATTACCAAGAAAGAGAACAGCAACAAGCAGAAAGAAGAAATTACCAAGAAAGAGATCAACAACAAGCAGAAAGAAGAAATTACCACGAAACAGATCAACAACAAAATGGCTGGTGCAGTAAGAAAGGAATTTGAAATTTTAACATCCTGTCCGTCCAAACTACTGCTGTATTTGTTTTATTAACTGTCTTCATTGATCGATAAAAGCAAAGATAGCTTCAAATCTAGAATCATTTTTCAGTTCACGGTCCAATCGAACAAGTATATTCCGATCAACGGTTGAGATCACCTCTTTCACGCACGTAAAAAACGCGGCATGTTGAACAAGAGTACAAGGACGGAGGCTGGCGTCCAGGTTCCCACGGCAACGAGCCAAGACCGCGTCAAGTCAAAGTGAGCAAGTCCAGTACGATCTTGCTACAATGACTGACGAGGAATATCACGACCAATTGGCAGGAGAAGCTGGGCGGGCGGTGACCATGATTTTTGCTGACGGATGATGGCATGATAGCCACCTAAAATTATTGTCATTTATAATTAACAAATACTACACGTGGAATGAATATGAAAATTGAATTTAATGAAGTAAAGATATAGTTAATTCGTCATCTAGCTGGCTAGATGCTATCAGATTGGATGACCTGCCCTCTTTTGTTGGATTGTTGACATGCAAAGAAGGAAATAGATATAATTCGTTGGACAATCTAGCATGCCAGGGTCAGGGTTGGAGTTGTTCAACAAATCTTGTATTTGATCACAGCCATGGACTAACAATCGTTGGTTTTAAGATAATATATGATTCCATGCTTTAAGTTAATTCCCATCAAATTTATGCAGGTCCACCCAAAAGCTTTATTAATAACTTTTTAAAAATAATTTTACAATAAAGCAACTTTTGTTAAATAATATCCTTATAAAATAAATAGTTCTTTTACAAGATACTGATTTTTTAATGCCCTTTGTTTTTCTTAAAGAACAGACTTTTTTATTTTACATGAACAAGGACACTTTAATTGTAAGATAATTTTCTCATACATCATGTTGGAAAATACCTACTAAAACATAGGTTCATGAAACTCCTTAGAAAGCAAGGGCATATTTTGAATTGAAAAGATATTTTCTAAAATTGGTTTTGATAAATATTATCACTTGCCAACGACATGGTCTTTCACGTAAACCTTTCCTCCATCCAGGGCAATCGGTCATGTATATCTACGGTGTGTACCATTGAACTATGGAAGGCAAATAAAAAACGTGACCCTTGTTTGAAAATTGCTGTTTAGATCTTGATTACAAATTCTTCCAAAGTTAGTTCATTGTGCAATGTGGTCAATTAAATCTTTTCCTCCGTAGCTGGCATGACAAGCACAAGATCTCTTTTGACAAAGATTTTCCCAACTGATTTTTTTGGTTGGCTACGTGGACATTGCATGTCAAACTTTCCGCACACTGAATGGCCTGAGTTATATTCTCGGTCTTTGTAAGGTTGCATCCGCGTGGTCCACAGCCGGTGGCGTTTTGTTGAGAACTTGGCCCTACATGAGCCCGGGCTGTGAGTCTATGACAATGTTTAGAAAACTATAGTGGAGGTTGAACATTTGAGTATCCGGTCCAGTGACATTAGCATGATATAATTATGATATAATAATTATTTTACTTATTTAATTTTTTTAAATAAAAATATATTTAAAATTTTAAAAATATATATTACCTAAAATGCATAATAAAAATCTAAGATAAATAAAAACCCATTACATATGCATCAAATTAATCAAAATAACAAAATTAAAATAATGTAATAACAAGAAATTACTAACCTCAATGGATTTAAAATCTTGGCTTGATTCAATACTTCAAAGTCCAATCTTTTCTCCTCCTTTATGTACATTGAAATTCTGAAATTCTAATTTTTTATTATTTTTATATTTAGAAAAAATGAAACCGATGGTTCTTGGTTTACATTGAATTGGTCGGTTCTGATGATTCACACAGTTTGTTAAGGAAACTAGCGATCGGCCTCACCCGGACTGGTGCTTTGGCTGGTTCCCAGTCTGATCTGATTTTTGAAACAATAGTCTATGAGGTCAATAGAAAAATATCTTGGGTTCTAGGCTCACATGTCTTGATTGAATTTAAGTCATACATTATACTATATTTAATATTAGTTATTCATATGAGACATAAAAATCAATTTTATTGAATGTTCAAATAGAGGTCGCTATTTAAATACATATTATATTATGCATAGAAAATAAATAATCATTTCAAGTTACTTGTATATGTTTGGGTTTGATCGCAATATTCTCTAAGAATCCTCTACGGAGATTCTATAAAAAAGAGAAAAATGTCTGAGGGTGCCAATGGGGATCCTAGTGTAGACACTTCAATGTTCAAGTCAACAAAGACATTTAAGAGAATATGAAAATAATAGAGAACATAGTATTTAACTTGCGCATACGTATATGATTATAATTGTTTTGGATTAGTGCACATGTAACAAAGTATCTTACACGAGAATAATATTAATCTTAGGAGATTTCTTGCTTAAAGCATATCTCCATCCCTACAAGCGTATGAGAGATCTATTTTCCTCTAATTATGCCAAATTTAGATACAGGAGATCCAGTATCCTTATAGGAATAGGATCCAACATGGCATGAACATCCATGTATCCTAATTTAGTTGATTCGTGCTTAGGTTACCAACATTGGTTCCCCAAAGAGTGAAAGATTTAAGAAAAGTTTCTTTGTAACGCTTCCTCTTTCTTTTGAGGCTCTAGCCATAGATAACTCATCACACTCTAGTTAGGGAGCATTTCAAGCTTTGCTTGAGGGTCATTTTTTATAGGAACCTCTTCTACTAGCTACCTAATTCCACTTGATTGAGAGCTACCTCCTTCGAATCAGTAAAGTCAAGTTTCTACATATATTTTTTGGAGAATTAAATATGATTCCTTGAATCTAAGATGATAAGCTTTTTTTATCCAATGAGCAACCTTGTTCTTACCTCTCATTCTTTATCAAGACCCATAATGGTTCTAGAGAGTATAAGCCAGCCCTCTTATATAAATATTTGCATAATTTACACTTCTATAGCCATCGGTCTCTAATGGATTCCCAAACCTCCCTTGGAGGGGTAAAAGAAAATATTCTATGCATTTGATAGAATTAGAGGTGTTGGGAATTATCAAATAGATAATTGAGGATAAAGTACATACCTTATAATGAGAAAATTAGGATTTGATCTATTTGCCTTATAAGCCTCTTTTTCTTTTTGTGGACGACTACCAGAGTCTCTCATTGTGTACACATTCTAAATACCAAGGAACTAGAACTGACAGTTTCTCTAGGAATAACCATAGTGAATATATATAGAGAGGGAGCCTTTTCCATATACTAGTCCTACTAGGAATGAGATATATCCACTCACTCGTGCAACTACGTAATCCAAGACCACTTGGATTTGTATTATAATGTGGACACGTCGTCCACAAATAACATCTCCAACTGATACATATTGTACAATTGATTTCTCAAAATTTATATTATTTTTCACTTCATACAGGTAAATGGAACATGTGACCTAATGAAAAAAGGTATCAATGAGGGATGTCATATTAAGTCATCATCTAACTAACATAACACTACACTTTACATCTCGTTCATACCCCAAACCATTTTAATCACACATTTTACAACATCTTTAATCCATCGTTTAACTAATATAGAGGATGTTGTTGTCTAAACACATTTGTACTCATGATTACATCGAAACATATCTGATATAATCGCTCGAGCAATGAGTCACAAACTCTTATTGTGATACTAAATGATATTTCCTTAGACGCTTATGCCAATCCATTGCAACCTGATTGCTTTTCTAGACATGCTTTGTTAAATTAAATAATACATGATTTTTAGACAACATGCTAAAGTAGCAACATCAAGATTCAAATTCATGACATAGTTCCCAGTCACAAAGGGTATTATTTGGAGTAAAAGTTCATACGGCTAATGCAGTGATGAAGTAGGGATCCATTTAGTCACTTCCTAATGTGGTCGACCTATAGCACATATAGTAAGATATGCATGCTAGGTGAATCTCTTACTTACTTTGTCGTGCTCTAACATTATACAGATGTTGATCCAGCCGCTCTGAGATTCTAACATATGAATCTCCATCTAACTCTTTACAGGCTGCATGAAGATGTGTATGATGAGCTCGTAATCTATTATATAATACCTAAATTCATATGTGTTGGATCCTCACTTGACATGATTTTATTAGTTTATAATAGTCATATTTGATTAAATATTACACTTAATAGAGTTATTTTGTATTTTAGGCATCAAAACCTGCTAAAAAGGAGCTGAATATGACAAAGGCATAACTTATATTCAATTTTTGGCATAGATGGAGGCTAATTTGGAAAAAGTGTTCAACATGAAAGTTGTATATTTTCAAATTATCTTCCTAAGACATTAAGAATCATGTGATTCCTATATTTTATGAGAATGTTGTGGTCAAAATTGATATGAACCTCACCAACACATGATGAAACCGGTACCAATTTATGGAATAGAACCCTAAGATTTACAAAGAACACATTTCGGATGGATGAACTTTGACCTATTACCTAGTAAGATAAAAACCAAAGCTACAATTTGATTAAGACACCATACCAAGAATCTCAAGAAATTCTTAGAATCAAAGTGATAAGTCAGATTGATGAATGACACAAGATTAACTTGATAAGTTCACGAAAGTCCTCTCAAGAACTAAAGAAAACACGTTTTCTCACTATCTGAATGAATGATCTAATTTTTAAAAATATTCTAATTATTTTACATATAAACCAGGGATTTTCCAAGCCTATAAAATCCTCAAATTTCAAAAATTAATGCTGAATAATCCTAAGAATTCATAAAGGAAAAGGAGATAAGTCAAACCCCTAATTTATGCCTAAATGAAACCAAAAAAGGGAAAGTATTCAGATTTGTATTTATGACTTTACAAATCTAAATATTACAAATTTGAATTTCAAAAATAACAATCAAAAGATAAATTTTATAATTTGGCAGCCACTTGTCACTCCAAAATAGGAAAGTCTCCCAAAATGTGAAAATTGACAACTTGGCTTTAGGAATTGTTGAAAATGTGTGCAGCCTTAGTGTGAGTGTCCTAGAGCCTTAATCATGATGACTAGGCTCTCTTGAGCTTGGTTGTGAGGCCTCCATGTGTATGCCACTTCACTAACTTGTTGAATAAACCTGTTTAGAGCTTCTTTGAAATTCTTTGCTTTAAGTCTTCTGATTGGTCCACCTGGATGACTCAATGGATCACTGGCAACTTGTGCTTGAGTGACTTGTATCCCATGAGATTCCTCTATGTGTGTAACCCCTTGATTTGCATCATTCTTATCCTCTTGAAGAGGATTTGTCTCAAATCATCATCTGCAACAAAAGGAGATAAATCAGAAAAATTAAAGCTTGCATTAACATCATACTCACTTGGTAAGTCCAGCTTGTAGGCATTGTCATTGATGTGCTACAACACTTGAAGCAGTCCATCACCCCTCAGAAGAAGTTTAGAACATCGTTGGTTGGGGAAGTGCTCCTTTCTCATGTGCAACCACACCCAATTTCTGGTTCAAACACCACTTGCTTGCGGCCTTATTGGCTTGCTTAGCATATTGCTCATTTCTCCTCTCTATGTTCAACCATACCTCCTCATGAATCTGCCTCACAAAATTAGCTTTCTTTTTGCCATCTAAGTTGACATGTTCACTCAAAGGTAAAGGACATAAATCCAAAGGAGTTAATGTATTAAAACCATAAACATTTGCAAAGGGTGAAGATTTGGTTGCAGAATGGATACTTCTATTATAAGCAAATTCAACATGTGGTAAATAGTCTTCCCATGATTTCAAGTTCTTTTGAATGAAAGCACATAATAAAGTTGCCAAAGTCCCTTCACTACTTCGGTTTGACCATAAGTTCGTGAATGACAAGTTATAGAAAATAACAACTTTTTTCCTAACTATCCCCATAATATCTTCCAAAAGTAACTCAAGAACTTTGCATCTCTATTCGAAACAATACTCCGAGGCATGCCATGCAACCTAACAATCTCTTTGAATAATAAATCATCTATATGAGATGCATCATCGGTTTTATGACATGCAATGAAGTGTGCCATCTTAGAGAATCTATCAATAATCACAAAAACCGAATCTCTCCCCCTCTTAGTCATAGGCAAGCCCAAATCAAAGTCCATAGAAATGTCAACCCAAGGCTCATTAGGAATGGGAAGAGGTGTATATAACCCATGTGGTTGCAGCCTAGACTTGGCTTGTTAACATGTAATGCACCTCTCACAAATCCTCTCAACGTCCCATTTCATTTGAGGCCAAAAGAAATGATCATGCAACATGCCTAAAGTCTTAGCTATCCCAAAGTGACCCATCAAACCACTGCCATGTACCTCTCTAACTAGCAACTCATGCAAGGAAGAATGAGGAATGCAAATTTTATTTTCCCGAAACAAGAACCCCTCATGCAAGTAGTATTTCCCACATGCCCCTTTAGTGCAATCTTTAAACACATTACCAAAATCAGAATCCAATGCATAAAATTCCTTAATGTACTCAAATCCAAGCAACTAAGCATCAAGAGTTGAAAGTAAAGTGTACCTGCAAGATAGTGCATTAGCAACTACGTTTTCCTTACCTTGCTTGTATTTTATCACATATGGGAATGTATCAATGAATTCCATCCATTTGGCATGGCATTTATTCAACTTGTGCTACCCCTTCAAATGGTTCAAGGATTCATGATTGGTGTGAATCACAAACTCCTTTGGCTAAAGATAGTGCTACCAAGTCTACCAAACCAATGCGTACATCTCCTTATCATAAGTGGCATAATTTAGAGTTGCTCCACCTAATTTTTCACTGAAGTATGCAACCAGTCTTCCTTCTTGCATCAAAATGCCTCCAATACCTATACTTGAAGCATCATACTCAATTTCAAATGTTTTAGTGGAAGTTAGGTAAAACAAGTAAAGGTGAATTTGTTAACTTCCCCTTGATTAGTTTGAATGCCTTCTCTTGTTCCTCTTCCCACTTAAATGGACCGTTCTTCTTGAAAACTTCAGTTAAGGGTGCGGCAAGGCTACTAAAGTCCCAAATAAAATGTTGGTAGAAACTAGCCAAGTTGTAAAAACTTCTTACTTGCCCTATGGTTGTAGGCATTGGCCAATCTTGGATTGCCTTCACCTTTTCTTTGTCCACCTCAATCCCTTTAGCACTAACAACAAAGCCAAGAAACACAAGCTTATTAGTGCAAAAGGTGCACTTCTTGAGGTTAACAAATAACTTCTCTTTTCTAAGAATACCTAAAACAAGTTTTAAATGCTCAACATGATTGTCCAAATTTTTGCTATAAATCAGGATATCATCAAAGTAGACAACTAAAATTTTACCAATTTAAGCATGCAAAACATGGTTCATAAGTTTCATGAAATTACTAGGTGCATTAGTTAATCTAAAAGGCATAACTAACTATTCATACAAACCATATTTTGTTTTAAATGCAATTTTCCACTCACACCTTCTTTCATCCTAATTTGGTGATATCCACTCTTAAGGTCAATCTTTGTAAAAAAACAAGAACATTGTAATTCATCAAGCGTATCATGTAATCTAGGAATGGGGTGATGATACTTTACCTTAATGTTGTTGATGGCTTGGTAATCAACACACATCCTCCAAGTCCCATCGTTCTTAGGCACTAGCAACACTGGAACAACATAAGGACTCATGCTTTCACGCACATACCCTTTCTCCAATAACTCATGTGCTTGCCTTTGAAGTTCCTTTATCTTTTCAAGATTACTCCTATAGGCAGGTCGATTTGGAATTAATGCATGATGCTCAATTTCCCGAATTGGAGGTAAACCGAATGGCACCTCTTTGGGAAATACATCCTCAAATTCCTACAAAAGAGAAATAACATTGCTCGGCAAAGAATTGGCAAGATCATTAGTACTTAAAAAGGCCTCCTTGTACATGAGTACTATAAGGGGCTGATTAGAAAATAACGCTCTCTTCATCTCACTTTTCTTTGCAATGAAACTGAAAATTTCCTCTCTTGCTCTCACTATGGTTGAAACTCTCTCTCTCTCTCTCTCTCTTTTATTTTTTTCTGCATTCTTCTTACTTTATTTTTCTTTTCTCTTAGTTTCTTTTCTCTCAATTTCCTTTATCTCAATTTTGGCTTTTCTCTGTTTTGTCTTTTCACTCACTTTTTGCAGCTTCAAATGATCTCCAAGAACCTATTATGGAGTTAATGGCACAAGAGATATGGGCAACTTTTTAATTATAAAAGAGTACATATTGGTGAAGCCATCATGTGTAATCCTCCGATCAAACTATCATGGCCTTCCCAATAGTAAGTGACATGCATGCAATGGAGCGACATCACAAAGCACCTCATGCTCATGTAGAGTCCCATAGTATAGCTTAACCTAAGAGGGGAGGCTGAATTGGGTATATAAAAATGTATTGCTTAACCCCTATTGAACCATTTTTCTCTTTTTGTGCTTGTGTGTGGTGCATTATAGAATAAATAATAAAACAATAGAGTGCATGAAGGATAAAGCAAACAAACAAATAATATAATTTTTATAGCGGTTTGGGAACTCCATACCTATATCTACTCTTCCAAGAGCACACACTCATTGTGCTTTGGGTTGCACTATATCCCATATAACGCAAATAGAATAGTGCTCCCAACACTCTTTAAGATTTTAGCTCTAAAGGGTGTAAACAGTGTTCTCAACACTCTTCTAGATTCCAGCTTCAAGGGTCATAAACATAGTGCTCCCAGTACTCTTCTGATTTTCACAAGGTCACCACTAAACTCACTGGTTTCGAAGATCACTAGTAAACTTGATAGTTTTCCTAAGCTCACCAACAACTCATACAATTTGGTTTTCTCAAGCTCACTTCAAGCTCACTAGTTTTTCAAATTAACCAAAACTAATACACATTTAAACATTGTCTGATGCTTTCAGGAGACATATTTGTTTCCCTACCTCCAATCTAGGACTTCTTCAGCTTAGAATCATAGTTGCAAAGAAGTATTTTTACCATTCTCAAATAACACTTGTCTTTACAACTTATAAATTTATTCTACCCCTGGAAATTTATCCAACTACATACTTCTATCTTCATCTCTTTGAAGAAATCAAAATCAATAACCTTTCCTTTCAACACTTTTCTTTTATCATACTTGCTCATGAACTCATGGTAACTTTGTTCATCGTTTCAAAAGGTTACCTCAAGAAGCCTATTTCTTTGAATCCATAGTTTGTAAGGTGGATGCATCTCTTATGACTCTTCTCTATTTCTTCTTGTGTTGGATGTGGATCCTAGAGTCATCCTATAGTTCTTGGATCTGCCATCTCTGTCAGTCGAGGTTTTGGGGTTTTGATGTGGAAGAGCTTGGGGGTTCTTAGCTACGAGACAAGCAAAAGAAAAATGGTGCTAAGAAGAGGAGTGAAGAAGGAAGTAATGGGAATTTGAATCACCTTCTTCTAAAAAGGAAATTTTTGTCGTCAATAGTGAATGTAAAAGATGAGTTTGAGACAAAGTTAAAAGAGAGGTTTTTATCAAGTCTACAGTCAAACCTCGAGGGCATCCAATGAATTAGATGGCTTCAAATAAACCTACAAACAAAGTAGTGACTTTGTTTGTGGGCAGATATAAGATGATGTGATTTTCAATTTATTTTAAATCCAACATAACCATAATTTTCTGAGAGCATGATATAGTGTGTAAGGCTCACTTATGATCAGGAGATTTTAATTTGTAAAGATTTGAATGACTAATCTATTGACTTTATATCATATGTATAAGTGAAGCAATGAAGAGCATGTAGTTTAGAGCATGCATAAATGATTCAGAATAATATACTTTTAACTATGAAGCAATCTAATCAAACTTTAAAGATCAACATAAATCTCTTAAAAGTCTTAAACTTTAGATTCGAAGATTACCTCATTGTCTTAAATTGCAATAATATTAAAAATTCTTACTTGGTTGTCTTCAGCTCCTTTGGATCTCTCATAAGTTGATTTTTTTGATTTCTTTTGATTTCTCTTATTCCTGTGGCTCCGACATAGAGTTAACTGCTTGAGTCTTTAAGACCTTATTAGCTTTGTCACATATAATTTCTCATATATCTTTAACAAAGCTACACATGGATATTTTATCGAACTTAGTGGGAGACAAGAATCTTAAATTTTTAAAATCTATAATAGATATCATTAATGTATAAAGGTCTGCAAATAACTTGTCCCTAAGCAGGAGTATTATGGAATGATTTGGCCATGGAAATCTCTTCACTAGTTAAATTCTAGTAGTCAAGATTAACTTGCGAAGCTTACTCTAATATCACTTGTTGGTCCCATATAGTAGATAGCTCAAGAGAGGAGGGGTGAATTGTGCATATAAAAATTATGTTCAAATAAAAATTAATGTACTAAGCAGGAGTAATTTTGTGACACATATGTGATTTTTCATATTTGTTCAATCATATTGTTTGCTTCATACACAAATTCAGCTTTCATTGACCATTCTTATATCAGGCACATAATCGTGTGTGTAATGATATGCGAAATATAATGATAACACTGTAACATGCAAAGTAAAGCAATCAAGCAGACAATACATACAACAATTTTTATAGTGGTTTAGGCACCCTATCTGTAACAACCCGGGCTCCAGTGTACTATTGTCCGCTTTGGGCACAC
>JAYJMB010014884.1:0-38061 GCA_036873735.1 Pouteria campechiana
ATATTTTAAGGCATGTTTGGGTCAATTTGGGCTAGTGGAAATGAAATTTGAGCTATACCCTAAGTAAGGGTTAAAGAAGATGTATGTGTTTGGGCCATATAAGCTACAAATTGATGATATCAAACATCTAATAAGATTTTTATGGAAGTTAATCATATGCCAGTTATATTGTATGATGATTACATATGATTAGGAGTGAGATTCCTTAAGAACTTTTGTTGTATATGTTAAATTTTCATTGATCTTATATAATATGGATATGAGTAGCCTATATGGCTTTGTTGTGGTAAGAGAAGTCAGAGTGTTTATGCTAAAAAAGAATGATAAATATGAAATTGTGCCCTTGAGAAATATGGGCTTACACATAAATCATATTCATTGGTTTAGAAGAAATCAGTTTGAGCTATATCAATAATGAATGAGATTTTACCCTATATAGGATGATCTGAGAAGGATGAAAAGGCTTCAAGCTAGAGAAATGGTTTAGAAGTATGATGAGGTAAGTAGGCATTTGTTTCTACTGAATGGATAGGGATATTGTATATCCCATTTGTTTGAAACCTAGGCATGTATGTTTTGATTGGGGATAGTAGACATCCCATGTTTGATCAAAATTGGTGTTGTTTAGTTATAAGGGATAATGGGTATCCCTTGGATTAGAATAATTGATGTTTGATTTAGTATGGATGTTTAATGAGAGGGATAAAGAAGATCCCTTTATGGCATGTTTAATTTGAAGATTGGTTCAATATGAGTTTGATTAATTGAGTGGAAATAACATGGATTTTGTTGTGTTATTCATTGTTGGATAAAGATTGTTTGATATGACATGAATTATTTATGGATTAATTATTGTTTAATAAATTTGTGTACTTACTGAGTTGCTCAGACTCACGCCTTCTTATTCAAATTTTTAGTTGACAGGTCAAGTAAAGGATTCCTGGGAAAGGCTAAAGACTTATGAAGTATGATGGATTGGGGTTGGTACCCCTTTTTGTGTGTATTTGTGTAATAATAATATCAGTGTATAATTGTAATTGAAACTTTGAATGTTGTATATTAAATGTAATCACATAACATGTCATAATAATAGAAAAATATGCCTATTATGTATTTTGAAATAAGTTAGGTTATTGCCACCATGGTGTAATATAGATTCTGGGCTATGGGTAAGTGGATATTTGTCTCTAGAAATTGTATCATTGTATAAATTTAACTAATATATAATTATACAGGTGGAAAACTCATCTATTCAGGTTAGGCTCTACCAAATTTGGGCAGAGCACCCCACCCTAAAAGTGGGCAAATTCGAGGTGAATTTTAAGTAGAAAATGATAAGTTGTGCCTTAGAAGGTGGGGCATGACAAGGACGTTACCACTTCCCTTCTTAATAAGGAAAGTCTTTCCATAACTCCACTATTCCCAATTTTTAAGGGAACAATTCTGCCAAAAATTAGGCAGAGTTTCCTCTGAATTATCAATATTTAAAGCTTGATATACAAACATCCAAACTCATAATTTCTGATTATCAATATTCACCATTGTAAATCATACACAGAGCTACAATTCTAATAAATATAATTCAAATCATAATTAACTAACCAAACCTAGCCATAGCCCAGAATTTGTATCATACTATGATGGCAATACACTATAGGGGAACCATATCATGCTATTGCAAAATTTACAATCATATAATTATATTATGATTTACAATTACTTACCAAGATATAATGGGATTCCAATCCTAACATATATACATACCATACAAAAATGTCTTCTAATCTGGTTTACTAATCCCAATTCATAGTGGAGATTCTTCATTTGGCCTATCAACTAAAAATTTAAAAGAAGAATACATGAGTCTAGGTAACTCAGTAAGTAAACACAATTAATAAAAATAAGTCAAAATTTACAAAATTTAATTCAATCATGATCAATTATGTAATAAGCCAATCACACTATGATGACCTCGTCCTCATTATTCAAATTCAATATTCTATGCCCATCAAGCGTATCCAATCATATAATTTCTTATATACAACAAGACAACTAATCAGGGAATGACTGTTATCCACTGAATCAACAATATACACATGTACTCATTCTATTATCCAATATACCATTTCAATTCAATTAAGTATAACTTAAGGGAATATCTATTATTCCCATACTATATCATTTATCAATTCTTATAGAAACTCATTTACAAGAATAATCAATTACCCCCAATACCCACAAAAATTACATAATTTGATCTAAGGGATATTATTTATCCCTAGTATTAATGTCGTTACAAACTAATATAAATATCTTTCATCACAAATATGGGATATTCAATATCCCCAACCAAAACACACAAGCCCTAATTCAAATCACTAGGATATTTTTTATCCCTAACCATTCATATATTGAAACAAAACAAGGGGCATCTACTTACCTCGAGTGAATCATTATACACTCTTCTAGCTTTATTCTTTTTCATTCTTCTCAGATCATCCTGTATGGGGCAAAATCTCATTCATTTACAATAAGAACCGAATGAATTCATTTACAATCACTGAATTAGATACTATGGTTGATTCATTGCAAAACCCTTATACTTTCTTAATGCATAATTGCATACTCATGAATGTACAATCAAAAACAAATATATTAAATGTCTAGTTAACCTTTTCAACATGCCAATTAAACTTTAAGTATATCCCTTCTATAAGGGTCTTAGGGTCATAATCAAGCTCAATTTATCCCTCATTGGTACATTTCATAAATTAGCTAATAGGCATAATGTAAATCATCACATCTCAACAGAATTCTCCATAAATCCCACTTCCAACCATATGCTATCCTTATATACTATAACCAACAAATAATTAACTTCAATAACAATCCAATTAGATGTTTAATCCAACTGATTTATGACTTACATAGCCTAAACACAAAAACCCTCTTTAACCTTATGGCATAGCTCAAAATTTATTTCGACTAGTCCAAATTGACCCAAACATGACTTTAAATATTTTTATAATCATACATTTAATAATTTATCCCATGATAATTTCAACAAAGTCACAAAATTCCCAAAATTTAACTCTTCATTAAAACCCTAACTTTGTATAATTCATAATTTCTCATGCCAAATCATGATAATCATTTTATCAAATCATTCCCACATGAATTCATAATCATATACATCAATTTAAGCCCAAAATTTATCATTTTTCAACACCTTAAAAATCTAAAATCTCATATTTGGTTGAGAAATTGGGCTTACCTTCGCTTACAAGCATAGTTATCCTCCCCAAATGAATGACCAGGCTCCCAGCTCCATGTTGGACCTTCCATTTTGCAAAAATCCAACGTTTCTTTCATTTTATTCCATTTTTCACGGTTAGAATGGCAAAAATTAGGTTCAATAGAATGATCACAAGCTTTTCTAGCTAGACAAGATGATTTCCTAACTAGATTAACAAGAAATCAATTGATGATTTTCTAGTCACCTCACTGCCCTTGCCAGTCCTCCAAAATCGACTGGTGCTACTGATGCTAGTTTACTAGCTTCCAAATAAAGTGAATTTTCATCCACTTTGCCATCCTATTTTCTCATATATTTTTGCCACAGTGCATTCCATAAAATCCTAACATTAAAATACATTTAATCCTCGTTTTATACATCATAAAAATATACAAAATTTTTCATCATATAAATCCAAATCATATCTAATATATAGACTCATACTTAATTTCACAATTCATTCCACATAATATATAACATAATTACACAAAAGTTTACCTTAATTAACTTGTAATCAAGCCATATAATCATGCACATATGATTTTACTAAACTCAATTTCATAAAATTTTCATATAATTCGTTCATACTTTATCATTTCATCAAAAAATCATATTTTCTCCATTAATCAACACATAATTATCAAAAATTAACACCCTGGATGTTACAAAATAAGAGTTCCAAAATTAATAGAATTGTTACACCACTAGTTTCCAAAGATTCCTTCCAAAAATTGCAACATCTTACATGTTCCGAACTTTAGAAAATTTTATCAACTTTTGCAAAGGAATTTGCTTTTAAAGATAACTCAAATAAGAAAATACAAATCATTATGGGACCCAATTGCTAAAAATACATCATTGATTTCTAAAATAATAGTTTGGATAGCAATATCACATTCACCATATCTAAAATTTCGATCTAATTTTGTCCCAAAACTGTTTTTTGCATTTTCTAAACTTTTTGCGTTCTAAACTGTCTCAAACAAAGCTATAGACAAAGTAGCCTTGCAAAAGACAAATCTATTTTGTCTTAAAAAAATCTGCTTTGGCTTTAGTTAGTCTATAGACAAAGTTTTGCTTTCTACAATTCATCTTGGACAACTCAGCTTTGTCTATGGCTTTATCTTAGATGAATTTCTACTTATTATAGACAAAGCTCTACTTACTATAGAAAAAGTAGTTCTGGAGTAGTTACAACTTTTATGTTTATCACTTTTCTTAATCATCCGTCTTCTATGAGTCATGGGGCCTCAAAGTGACACCTTCTATCTGACGAAATCATAGTTGAATGTGAAACTCTAGAGATAATTGTACTATTTTAGTCATAAATTTCTCATATAAACTCAGAATCACATGGTTCTTAATTTTTTTGAAAGATAAAAATGAAGGATAAAATTTTCATATTTGATATATTTTCCAAATCTTCCTCCATCGATCCCAGAAATTGCATTAAAGTGATGCCTTTTGTAATCTTCAATTTTATTTTATAGATTTTTATGTTTGCAATAAAATAAATTCAGTTAAGTGCAATATTCACTTAAATTTCAATATAAACTACTAAAAACACATTAAAAGTGGATTTAGATATGATATATTATGAGCTTATTAGGCTGCATGGGAAATATTTTAGAATATGAGGTAAGAAAGCTCGAGTGAAATAAAAGGAGAAAATGAAGCAAAATTCAGTTCACTTAGCTCCAAAGAAGGAAATCAAGAAGAGCATCGTACAGGAATAAGCTTCATGGTCATCCATGAAGATAAGGTAAATTCAAAACCTAAAACTTTTGATCTAGAAGAATTATTATATGAATTATATTCAGATTTCAAAACTTTAAAAGCTAAACATGAAGAAACAAAAAGAGAACTAGAAGGAATAATCTATAAATGATCTAAGTTAAGACAAGAAAATGCTTAGCTCAAAACTAAACAAAACCTTAGCATATAACTTGAGTAGACAAAAGCGAAAAATCATGCCCTTAGAAAAATATTGACCTCTACTTTATTTAAACTAAAGGCAAAGAACAAAAGTAGAGAAAACCAAAGAAAGAAAAATAGCAATCATAAAAGAAAACTAGAACCCAAACATAACTTAATTTGGGTACCAAAAACTATTACTAACATAATAAATTTAACAACATCATCAAATAATAGTTTACTAGCATCTAAATGGCAGTGGTACCAAAATATTCTGTTACTAACTTACCCAGACCCATTCTTAAATGGGTACCAAAAATTGTAGCTTGACCTTATTATTACATCTATGCTTAAGAGCCAAAAGGAGTAGCAAATGGTATACTGATAGTAGCTACTTAAGACACATGACAGAGGCGAATGAGCTATTCACAGAATTAAAAGCTAAAAATGGGGAAATAGTTACCTTTAATGATAATAGAAAAGGTAGAGTAGTTTGGATTAGTTAGCTTAGCCAACCTCCTTCTATTACTATTTCAAATGTTTTACTAGTAGAAGAATTAAAATAGAATCTTTTAAGTGTTAATAAATTTTATGGTAATGGTTATAAGGTTGAATTTGAATCACATATATGTTTTATAGTAGATAGTTCTAATTCAGTTGTAGTACTAGGTAAAAGATGTGGAAATGTTTATTTACTAGATTTAAGTGATTCTAAGTCAAATTTCTTGTTGTGAATAATGAAGAATCCTTATTGTGGTATAGAAGACTAGGACTTGCCAACAAGTTTATGATTGAAAAACGATACAATAAAGATCTCGTTGTTGGCTTACCCAAACTAAAGTTCAACCAAAATGAATTATGTGATACTTGCTTAAAAGGAAAGCAAGTTACAAAATCATTCAAATCTAATAAAGAAGTATACACAACTAAACTACTTCAATTGCTACACATGGATCGTGTTGGACCAATAAGAGCTAAAAGTCTTAGAGGAAACTATTATGCCTATGTCATTGTAAATGACTATTGTAGATTCACTTAGATAATGTTTCTCACTTCAAAAAGATGAAACTTTTTCATTCTTTGAAACATTTACCCAACATGTCTAGAATGAACAAGGTTCTCATATAATAGTTATAAGAAGTGATCAGGGTGGAGAATTTGAAGACAAAAAATTCATTGCTTTTTGTGAAAGCAATGGAATTCTGCACACATTCTTTGCACCAAACACCTGTAACACCTTGGGTGTTAATGGATGTTAAAAATTAGGGGGAATTTTTCACATTTGAGCATAATAAGGAATTATGGTGATAAATAATAATTTATAAAGAAATTTGTTATGATAAACTGAATTGAACAAAGAGAATGACTTCATTAGTAATTTTAAGTGAAAAAGAACTGAAGTGGTGATTTTGAGTAAAGTCATGCATATGACTCAAATAACTAATGAAGAATGTTTATTATGTGAAACATGATATGTATCAGGTCTTGAATTGAACTTTAGAGATGTTCTTTCAATTTTGAACCATTGAATTGAATGTTCCACAAAAAGAACTTAATAAGTGAATTTCATCAAATCATGAGAAATTTAATGAATATTAACCATATTTGATGGTTGTGGCGATTGAAATTTGCTCATGAGAGTATGAGGTGATTTTAGTTCTTAGATTTCATATAATGCATTATTGTGAGCTATAGAAGGTAGTAAGAAGAAAAAACCTAAAATAGTGAAATTGAGCAAAGGCACGACTATGATCCATATGAATGACCTAATATGATTACCATAGGTGTTGTGATGTGTAGGGAATCTTGGTTTAAGACTTGGGTGTAATGTGGAATGAAATTGGAATGTGGAGTCATTTATAATAGATAATTCAAAGAAATTCGATTAAAAACAACTGAACAAGTAATTTTTAGAAATTGACTTCAAATAAAGTGGTAAATAGCATAAGAATGCTTCATGTCATGCATATGATGTGTGGGAAGTGATTTTGGTAATATTTGAAGTGTTTTTTGTAAAATGAGGCTATGAGTGATATTTCATAAGAGCATAATTCTGAATTTTGAGTATTCCTTTGTAATGCATTGTAACGCCCTGCAACTTGGGCACTACCATCTCACAATCTAGAGGAGAATTCAACAGCATTTTCCCTGAAATGTGAGAAATTTCACACCTGTACAATCATAATCATACATTAAAACACCATATAATACATTACACTAGCATGTCAAGCCCATACATAACCATACAAGCCCAGAATCATAGTTGCACAGTAATGGTATTAAGGAATGACACATATAATCATATCACATGAATGACATGTCAAACCACTAGTCATCTAATTATAATTCACATCACCTTTACACTTTAAATATTTACATTATATCATAATCTCTAAAATATATTTATAAGGCCCAAAAGGTGCAAAAGAATAGACCACACATGGCTCGCATCATGCCCTATCTCGGTCTAAAGCCCAACCACATGTTGGGCGCCCTCACCTGATCTGTTGGTTAAAAAAAATAAATAAAATAGGGTGATTCTAGGCAACTCAGTAAACAGATATGTAATTAAACCAATAGTGGCAAAATAAGCTAAGTAATATAATAATTTAAACATAATCAATAACCAGGAACAAGTGTCAATATGCAATCCAAATGATATCACAAGATGATTAAAATTCATGTTATGAAACCCTAAACTAGGTGTATCCCTTGTCATACTAAACATACAGTAATCAGTAATATCATCTCAAAGTAATGCCTAACCAACCCACCATCTGTCATTAATCAACTACCTTATTTCATTAATATCATTAATCACCATCTTATTTCCAAAATTGAAAGGCTACTCACTATGTAGACCCAACCTTTTTATAACTTTAGTGTGTTTCGGTCCCTCTCTGTATCCCATGCTACAAGGCCTACTAGGAGCCGCACCTTGACCGGGCCAAACCCACCCTAGTTTCCACTCCACCCTCTCTGCTCTATAGGGATCATAGGTTCTCTATCTACACCTAATGAAATAATTAGGAGTGTCTCACAAATCAGGCTGATCTCAACCTCACCTTATGCGAGTGTCAGGTCTATCGGGCTATCTAAGCATCACAGCCAAGCCCCAGGCCAATCTCAGCCTCTTCACCTTCATTCTAGATGGAACACAAGCTAACCAGGCAACACAGCCAAGCCCCAGGCCAAATCTTGGCCTACACACCTGTGGCCACCAAGCGGAACCAACCTTGGGCCTAACCGACCCCCTTGTTGTCAAGGCACCTCCATCCTAGGCCCATTAGGCCTCCATGCCACCCAAATGATCCTATGTATCCAACCAAGCCTCTACACTGCTTAACCCATCTCAATTTAGTCAAACATCCAAGCTCTACTAGCCATGCTAAAATTTTAAATTCATCATCAGGGAGCAGTTGTAGTAATTTGGCTGTAACTTTCTCATACAAATTCCAAATTGAATGATTTTTCTTCCAGTAGATAGATGATTCCAAGGCTTAGAATTTATGTTGACCAATTTTCTAATTCAGCATATATTTGGAGTCGTGGGGTCCACACTTAACACCTTTTATAGTTGTTCATTTTCTCCATATTAGTTTCAGTACTTTGACTCTAACTTCTTCATATTAACTCTAAATTAAATAATTATTACTTCATTCATCAGGTAATTCTTATATTTACGACTTTCATTTTTACAAAATTATATAATTCATCCCCTATCTATGCTAATAATTTAATTAAAATGACTCATCTCGTTAATTTGGGTACTTAATTATCCCTTTGGAGCAGTTTTGGTGCTTTAATCATAACTTAATCTATAATATCCAAATTATGTGATTTTTATCTTGTTAGAAAGGTAATTTCAATATATACAACTTTCACGTTGAATATATTTCCTAAATCATCCAATATAGGTGTCCAACATTAGCCATAAGTGACGCCATATTATGTGCACCACTAGTCACATACCAGTCACTATTTGTAGATGGCCCACTTCGTGGCATCATAATTCTTAATCTCAATGTCCAAATCACATGATCTTGGATATTTTAGAAAGCCAAATATCTCTCTTAAAACCCAAATCGAGAGATCATTTCAAAAACCAGTTTCTGCAGTAGTGCAAAACATACTAGATATGTGGCTATTTCATGCTCATTGCATATAATATATCCATTCCACATTCTAAGTATTCACTTTTCATTAAATGAGTCATTATCAAAGCAAAAAAATAATTGAATTCATGAAGCAAGTATCAATTCTAAATGAAATATGCCTGGTACATATATTAACCTAAAATGTAATTGCATTCCATAATTATTATAGCATAAATCTGCTTACCAATTTAATGTTGCAATTGAATAAATCCAAAATTGTAATTAAACCAACTCACTTTTAATCCCCAAGTGCTGTAATGAATTCATAAGCAACCTACTTAGTGCTTACAGCCCAATGCTTAAATAGTTAATGGACAGGTTTTGGAATTCATATCTACAACCATCAGTCGGTCAAAATTTTGTTTCTAATATGCGTGGATGATTACCCTTAATCACTCCACACTTAATAACATCATTAATTCTCTAATCATGCCACTATTCATGGAATTAACCTAAACCCGATTGCTAGAAAATGTAAAAACATCAATTTGAACCAATTTGTGCAGGTAAAATTTATACTAGACATGTTGTTTGGCTATAATTAGCACTTGCCTCTTGTTTTCCCCTTATAATCTTTACTCTAAAATGGGTTCGAAAAACTTGATTTTTCAGTTACTGATTCTCGCTTTTTGGTGCTCAAATGAAGTCTCCTCATAGCTGGAGTGGAGCAAAACTGAAGGCAATCGATCTACGGTCAATTCGGGTTAGTTTGTTGCATTGAAATCCAAATATTTGGGGGGTAAAATGAAGGGTTTTAGGGCTGGGAATGGCTGGTTTCATATTTAAGAGAGATGATGGAGCACTGAAAGTAAAGCCCTTTTAGCGGTTTGGTGGCCTACCGAAGGCTGTGCATGGGCTGTCAGAATTAGTTATCCTACACTGCATTCAACTGCCAAACACCCTTCCAATCATCCTAATATTCATTATAACATGTATTTTCATTCAAATTTCCTCAATATATGCATAATTATTTTGTACCTGAGTACTAACATTGGCGATGCCAAATAGCAACCAAATCTCCCAATTTTGAAATTTTCTGGGCCTCACATGAACAGATTATTGCTTGAGTTTGGGAATGAGAGTAATGTTATAAAATGATCATTTTGGGATGATTAGGCATGGGAGTAATTGGATTTGTAAATTTATTTGGGGTGCAAATGTAATATCGTAAGATCTGGGGAATTGATTATACATTAATATATATGGTGAAAGAAGTTGAAAATAATATAGGTGCCACTGGTACCCACTTTTTGGCATATAACATAAATAATTAAGAAAACGTCAACATGAAATCTGTAGCCCTTGAAATTTCTAAGAAAATGAATCAAGAATCATATGAATCAGATGTTGTATGAGAAAATTTGAGTTAAAATACTATAGATGTCTCTAAAGCTATAAATTTGTATAAAACACATGGTATCACTTTGAGGCTAAATTACCCACATTTGGATATGGTATGAGGAAGTTATAGATGAAATACCAAAACACGTCCTAGCCGGCAATAGGATGGCACCAACGGCACAAGATCATGATGGAAAATGGGCATTTGGGCAGCGTAGTTGCATTGGAGACCCACAATCTGGCGCCAACGGCGCCGGTCGACGGTTATTAAAGGGGGAAAACAACTTTTCACTCCCATTCCATTCCATTTCGCTTTGGCCCATTCTGTTTCTTCCCCCTTTCATGACCTACCCCCATTTAGCCTAGTTTCTTGCCATTTTATCAGGAAATCACCTAATTTAGGTGATAAACTACTTGATCTTGCCTTTAAACCCAAGTTGGAGCAATTTCAACCATGAAAAATGGAAGCAAACTCGATTTTCATCAAATGGAGTGGGCCACTTGAAGTTCAAAGCTTGGATTCACCCTCATGGGAAAACATCACACCCAAATATGCAGGTAATCCATGTTTTCAAATTGAATTCCTGATTTTCTTAAGTTAGGGTTTTGTGAATTTGGGAATTTTGGAGAAAAACAAAGAATTTGACATGGAAATCATCAGGGAAATGATTTATCCATGCTTAGTAATGGCTTGGAACTTAATCGGACATGAGGATTGATGATTTGGTATGAGAAATTGTGAATTATGCAAAGCTAGGGTTTTCATGAATAGTAAAATTTGGGGATTTTGTGATTTTTGCTAAAATTATCATAAGGTAAATGATTAATGGCATGATTACTATGTTTTGGAACATATATTGATTTATTTGGATTGGTAGAATTGAAATTATGATTATGCCCTAGTTAGGAGTTAAGGAGAGTTTTTGCGTTTGGGCCATGTGAACCACAAAATGATTAGATTAAATGTTTAAATAAATTGATATAGAAGTTAATTAGATGCTAGTTATATAATCTGATGATTATATATAATGGGAGTGGGATTATTTAAAACCCTTTGTGAAATACATTGGCTTTTGATTGTATAATGATGAGTATGGAGTTATGCACTTGGGAAGTATATGGGTTTAGCCATAAATCATATTCATTAGTTTTGAAGAAATCAGTTCGAGCTATGTTTATAAATGAACGGGATTGTTGCCCTGTACAGGATTATCTAAGAAGGATAAAAAGGCGTAGAGTTGGAGGAATGGTTTATAGCTAATGGCCCAAAGTAGGCTTTTCTTTGAATGTTTATATTGTTGATTGGGGATAATGAATATCCCATTGATTTGAATCCGGGCTTGTTTGTTTTGGTTGGAGATATTGGATATCTCATAATTATTGATGATAAATGTTTGTATTGATTTGTGATGACATAAATGTTAGGGATTACTAATATCCCTTGGGTTGAATTATGTAAAGTTGTTGATATTGTAAGAATGAGATATTGTTGATATTGTAAGAATGAGATTATTCTTGTCAAAAGATGTCTTAAAGGGGGGGATATCCCTTTATTATTGGTATCATTTGAAATAAGATGGATTGACTAGATGGAAATGATTGAAATTCCCTATTTGGTGTTAATTGATAAATCTATGTTCTTTGTCATTGATGATTGCGCCTCATAGATATGTATTGAGAATGTAAATGCCTATCAAAGGTTATCCATGGTGTGGATTGAAATTAGCTATGTTGAATTGATAGTTGATTTCAATTATTTGTGCCTACTTACTGAGTTGCCCAGACTCATGTCTTCTTGTTTTAATTTTTAGTTGTCAGATCAAGCCAAATATTGTGAGAGAGACTGACGACTTATGATGTATGATAGATTGGGGTTGGTACCCCATTGTGTGTATTTGTGTAATGATAATATCATTGTATAATTGTAATTGAAAATCAGAATGTTGTATATTAAATGTAATCACATTGCATGTCATGATAGGAATAAATATATATGACATTTATATGGAATTGTTTATTGCCATCATGGGAGCAAAGCAGGTTCAGGGCTTTGGATAAAAATGGACCAACTTAGTGAGTATTGTTAATACTTTATGATTTTAATTCAATTGTTATATTTGATGATAAATGTACAAGATTATATTTTATATTAAAATTAAGAATCTATTCAATAAGTATTGTATATTAGGTTTTAAATATTGATAATAAGGGTAAACTCTGCCAAAATTTTGGCAAAATCTTTCCTTAAATTGGGAATTTGTAAGGAAAATATAGACCTAAGGGCAAAGTGACCTGGAATGGGATTGAGTACCCTCACCCTAAAAGTGGGTGAAATTAGGTGAAATAAAATGCAAAATGGAACGTTGCACCTCAGAAGGCGGGGCGTGACAAGACCTTAGCAAAATGGACCAGGCGAAAGGTAAAATAGATCCTTCCAAGAGATGGCAAGGATGATATTAAGTGAATATGACTTACCTCAATATTTTTGGGCAGAGGTAATGAATACTTCATGCTACATTATTAACAAAATTTTTACTAGATCTATACTCAACAAAACTCCATTTGAACTTTCTTATGGCAAAAAACCAAACATCTCTCATTTCCACACTTTTGATTGCAAATGTTTCATTCTTAATAGTGGGAAAGGAAAACCATGACAAATTTGCCAGTAAATATGATGAAGGCAGTTTCCTTGGTTATTCTATTGTTAGCAAGACATTTAGAGTCTACAATCAGAAAAATAAAACTATTGAGGAATCCATTAATGTAAAATTTGATGAAACTACTAACCCCTCTAGAAGGATAAATAATTTTGATGATAAGATAGGAGAACTCACAACATCTATGGAGAAAATAAATATACAAGATAAAGACAAAGATTCTTTACAATCAAGAATAGAAAAAGATGAAGAAGAAATAGGTGATGGATATGTGGTAAATAATAAAGGTAACAATTCCTTTCCCAAAGATTGGAGGTTCATGCATGATTATCCTGAAAACCAAGTAATTAGTGATATTTATTATAGAGTGAGAACTATATCTTTATATCATCAAATATGTGGTAATTTTGCTATCATTTCTCATCTAGAACCAACTTGCATAGGTCAAGCTTTAGAAGATGAAAACTAGATTATAGCCATGCAAGAAAAATTGAATTAATTCAAACATAATAATGTATAGATGCTTGCTCAAAGGCCTAACCATCAATCTGTTCTAGGAACTAAGTGGGTCTTTAAGAACAAATTAGATGAATCTGGTATATTAATAAAAAAATAAAGTAAAATTAGTAGCAAAAGAATATTATCAAGAGGAAGGAATAGACTTTAAGGAATCACTTGCTCCTGTTGAAGAAAGAACAAGAATGGAAAATGAAGATCTTGCAAATTTTGTCAGAACAACTAGAAGGGTAAGAGCTGAAGAAGAAAGATTAGTGGGTTGTATACAATCAACCTTAGCAGCAATAGAAGCAAAGGCAATAGTTGGACGATCTCCACCTTACAGTCTAAATTCATTCAGACCAACTCATTCATCTCCACCAACTCATTCCACTCCACAAGACCTAGAGAGAAGACTCATCAACATTGAAACATTCTTTTCAACTCTCAATATTAGCATGGATTTAATGGATCAAAAACTAAACATTCTAATCTTTTTAGTTAAATCCATCAAAGGTTAAAAACAACCATCTTAATCCTCTCCACAATTTTCTCTAGTCCATGAAGCGAGACCTATTTCACCAACCAAATCTACCCATCCCTCAACTACACCTTCACCTTCTCACTCCCATCACTCACCTTCTATTCACACAACTCATAATTCTTCAACTGAGTCAGCTGAAACACTCTTTAATTCAGAAATACCTCTCGCTCAAATTCTTAAATCTATAAAACCTACTTCTAAGAAAAATATTTATCCTTCATTAGGCGTATCCCATGCTACTTCTCAACTCAGCCTTCCATGGCTAGAAATAGGAAATTCACTTCTGCGTCTTCTATCCCTCTATATAGAGATGCTGCCTCAATAGAAGTAGCTCTATATTTCTTCCACAGAGAAAAATCCTATCATTCCTCCTACTACAAAAGATCCACATCAATTTGTATATCCTAATATCTATGTTCTACCTCCAATAAAACTTAGTAAGAAAATAAGATTAACAAAAGAAGAAATTGAATACAAATAAAGAATAAATGAACATGTTTACTCTGAATTGAAATCTCAAAAGGAAAGTTTTAGTTATTTGGATCTTCCATTCCCATAGTTTAATGACCCTAAATTCATAAAACTTAACATTGACATCATTAAAAAGCCTTTTCATAAAAATTTCAAGCTAGAATTTGCAAACATAGACGAATTTATTGATAACTTCATACTAAATTTCAATGGAGCATCATCATCTACCCTAGCTCCTCAATCAAATGATCCTATATCTTTTAAGTTAAGTCCAAAGGTACCACCTCACATTGTTCTTGAAGCATTTGACTCTAATCTGTTCTATCTTCCATACAATGTATATCGACAATGCAGGATCATTCAGATCGATGCATATTTTGCCAAATTGCCTCGCCTTTTCTAGAATTTAATAATCCAGATTATTTTGAAAGATTAAGGATATTTGAAAATGAAAGAGTTGTTTCCTCAAAATCTAATACTTCACCAACCATCTTAACAATTTTTTCATCCAGTACTTCTTCCTCTGAGTCAACACCTCCTTCCCTTGATTTACCCAATCTTCCTCCTTCCTCAAGATTCAAAATTCCAATCTCTAAGTCTAAAACATCCATTTATAAACCTTCAAAAGTTGATTGAATTATAAACATATTGATAGGTCACACTTTGTATAATAGGAGGATGGCAGCCAATGCTCAATCCAATGCTTAACGAAAGCCTCTTCCTTATCAATATTTGGTAGATCCTGAATTCCAATATCAACTTAAGGTTGTCAACTACAAGGATAATAATGTCTAATATGTTGAATACATTTTTTTCTTTGATTTTGTACATTGTACATTCATTTTGAACATCAATGAAGTATATAGTTTCTAATCCTTCAATTTATTGCTTAAACGTTGCTTCTTGGAAATTATGTTGCATCTCTCTTACACTTTGCCTTTTTGATTTTGACAAAAAGGGGTACAAATATAGTGAAACTTAAGTGAAATTAGAAAAGTATAGAGTAAAATATAGTATCTAGTCAAGGGGAGCCACATAAGTTAAAACACTGCACCAAGTCAGGGGGTACCATAATATTAATAGATTTCTTTGCTTAATTCTCCTATCCTTAAGTATATAGCGATTTTACTCTCTGGAATGATATTTCAATCAACTATTTTTTTATCATCAAAAAGGGGAGAATGTTGAACCAAATGGTATATATGGTAAACAACTAAGTTTTAATGATAAGCAATAATATATGAGTGAACACTTAAGGTACTAACATTTGTGTTCCCAAGTATTATAGAAACAAATATAAATGATATACAGGGAAATAACTCAAATGGATTGGACAATGTGTACAGAGAATATATTAGCAAGCAAGATCTACTACACCAAAATAAGACAAGAATGCTCAGAAAGGGCATTGAAACTTTGAAAAGATGCCATATTGACCAACCATTTAAAAGAGTTCAATTAGCTGGTCCATACACATTTAAATCAAGAATATATCTAGCACTAGGGAGATCAAAGGGCACTATGAATAAACCTTCAACTACTACAAAAATCTTCCATATTCAAATTATTTCATGGAAAAGTCAGATAAATTGCTCATGTACAATATTTGTCCATAGCACAAAGATGAATTTAGGTTGCAGAAGCAAATACAAATGAAGAGCCAAAAAATAACTCCAACTGACCAAGCATTTGTCTTTCATATGAAGTCTGTCACACACCAAAAGGAGAACAAGGAACTCATCTACAACTTATTATAGATGAAGTAGAAGATGAAGTAAAAGTGGTACAGTGGCCAGAGAAGAATAATTTACTTTGTCTATAAATTGGTATGTAAGTTCATCTGCCACTTGTGATAGGCAAACTAATAGACAAACTACTGAAAAAATGATTCGTCTGTGCCTCAATGATTCGTCTATGCCTCAATGATTCATCTATTACTTCTACCAGACAAACCAATAGATAAACCAACAAATGAACTGCTAAAAAATATTATCTACACCTCTATAATTTGTCTATCACTTACAGCAGACAAACTAATAGTCGATATGTTGGAAAGAGGATTCATCTGTACCTTGCAAATTTGTTTATATCTCCCTACAAACAAATCAATAGACAAAGTCAACTCCTGTGCTATGAAGAACCCTTATCTACATCAACAAGAGTTGTTTGTTACTTACAACAGACAAACCAATAGACAAAGCAACTTCCTCTAGTGAAACAAACTTCATATGATGAAAGAACTTCATTTGGTGAATAGTAAGAGAAGAACTTTGTCTGTGCCTTTACAATTCGTCTGTTACTTATTTCAAACAAAGTAAAAGTTGAAGCAAAGTGCTACAATGATCTTAGGAAATTTTACAAAGACAAAGTTATCTACTATATGGATATACTTAGAGCCAATTTGTCTATTACTTATAAGAGAAAAATTAGGACTTGATTAGACAAAGTCCTAAAAAATTTTGGTAGAGTCTCTATGGCACATCATAGTGAGTAGAAGCTACTTGTACCAAACAATGCTTACTATACTCTTTGGTCAAACTTTCACTTGAAGTAGATCTTATTAAACACCAGAAAAATTTAGCTTAGCTAAAGATGGAAAGAAATTCAAAGAAAAGCAATATTCTCTCTGACAAATATTACAACTCTCAGAGGCTGTGTCACTTTAGGTTTAATGAGCATCTTTTCAAAAGAATGAAAGAGTCAATCATGTGGAAAGTCTTCATCCGGTGTTTGCCAAAACTGGAAAGACATCTTTTTCATGGACAGAGCTATAGGCTTTCCAGTTATAATGAGTTTATCAAGAAGATAGCTTTTCAATAGGAGAAAATTCAGAATAATCTTTAACATTCAATAAAAGCCAACTACCTCTAATGAATAGAATTTTCTAAAGCAATATAAAGATAGTGCAGTGTCAACGAAGAAGGTTGAGGAAGCTGAGATAAAGATGAAATGGAGAAAAGAGATTAAAATGAGTAACTTCTCTCAATTAGATAAATGTTTCCTCCTAGATAAATAATCTCCATTACACTAATAGATGATGAGCCTCAAAAATCAATCTTAAGCACATTTCTGGAGCATTGACATCTCATGTGCTTCAAGGAGTAATCATTATATATGTGCTTCAACTTTGTACAAATCAGCCTAGTAAAAGTGGCAAAGTAATGTACAAAATGAGTACTACTAATCAACCATATGAGTTGGTGGTGGGCTTAAGGAAACCACTATATTTAGACCCCCCTGGAGCTAGAATCTAGAATAATGCTAGAGCACTATGTTTATGCCCCATAGAGTTGAAATCTAGAAGAGTGCTTGGAGCACAATGTTTACGCCCCCTGGAGTTGGAATCCAAAAGAGTGTTAGGAATACTGATTATGCCCCCTAGAGCTGAAAACTAGAAGAGTGTTGAGAGTACTAATGTATTTCATTATAAGTGATAGAGGAACCCAAGGCATAATGCATGTGCTCTTGGAAGTATGAACATAGGGACGGGATGCCCAAACCACTATAAAAATTGATATGTATTATTTGCTTAATTGCTTTACTTTGCATGTGCTCTTATTATTACATTTCATATATCATTATACATACAATTATTTGCATGTGTGAAGTAGCACTATGATTGAACTAATAATTATGAAAATCACATATGTGTTACAACACTACTTATGCTTGGCACACTAATTTTTATTTGGCTATAATTTTCATATGTTCAATTCACCCCTCCCCACTTGAGCTATGTACTACATGGGACCAATAGCCAAGACATTGGACATTGCAAAGCCATTCTCAGACATAAACTCCAAACTCGGACACTGTTGAAAACTGAAGAGAAAAACCAAGTGTGTCTAGAAGTCCAAGTCCAAAAATTCTAAGAGCTAAATCCCAGACATCAATATTGTTGAAGAGCTTGTCTAAAATATTAGCTTTGAAAATAGCTAACTAACTTTTGGACATAGCCAGGATCAAGCCGTGTGACCAAATGCAACTCATGCCAATCTAAGTTTGAAATATTAACTTTGTACATGTTAATTCATTTTTTGACATGGTGAATCATTTTTGTACATAGGTGAATGAAGTCTATAGCAAGTTGAATGCTATTCCAAGTCAAAATATTAACTTTGGACATGACTATTCATTCAATTTCCGAACATAATAGTTCATTTTTGCATATAGCCAAGTGTAGTTTGTTTCAAGCTGAACTACTTAAGCAAGTCTGAGATCTTAATTCTAGACATGGAAACTAAACTCGAACATGGCCAAATAGACTTCAAACATGAGAGCCCACGAGAGAGCTTCAACAGTCAAAAAATTATACCGATTTGCTTGTATTTAGTTAATGTCATCTTCTCTAACGGGCAGAATTTGAACCCAGTTATAAAAGGAGTAAAGAGAGGATGTTCTAAAAGTTATAAACTTTGAGAAATTTTCTGAAGCAAAAGAGCATTTACTCTCAGAAATTAAAGTTTTCTTCCAACTCTACTAAGTAAAAATATCAATCTGCATTCAAAGAACATTTTTTGCAAGAGCTTAAGGGAGTCTATTACTTTGTATTTATTGTAATACATTTATTTCTGTTGTATTTAATTGTGTATAAATTCAGCTTGTGTAAGAGACATCTCTTTTACATCCTTCATTGATTGGGATAGTAAGCAAGGAGCTTGCTAATCTTATATAAGTTTATTAATGAGCTTTGAAAACCAAAGTGTATAAGTTTATTAGTGAGCTTTGAAAACCAATAGTTGCAAAAGTTTGTTGGTGAGCTTGGAAACTAATGTGTGTAAGTTATTGGTGAGCTTGTAAAACCAAAAGGTGTTTAGTGGAACCTGAGTGTAGAAAGACCGACTTAGAAAAAAGGAGTAGGTACCATGTCTTGGGCCAAACCTCTATAAAAACACTTGTGTGCTTTGAGCTGCGTGATTGGTTCCCTATTATTTTTAGTACTTTGATTTTATAATTGACCAAAATTTTAAAAGCTTAATTCATCCCCCTTCTTAAGCTATCTTAGATTGGGACCAAAAATTGCTATAAGAGTAGGCTTCAAAAGTTAATCTTGATTAGCAGCTACTTTGACTACTTGAAGTGATCCCTATGGCCAAGACATTCCACAATATCGTGATAGAAGGACGGTCAACCACTTGACCCCCATTTTTTTATGGCACCAATTACGGGTACTAGAAGATGCATATGCAAAACTTCTTGATAGCCACTAACTAAAAGTTCAAATCATTAAAGATGGAAAGACTATCATGAACACAGAAGACAAATATACTGCTGAAGACATTGTATTTGTAGAGAGAGATACAAAAGCTAAGAATAGCCTCTACTGTGCATTGTCGCTTTCTGAGTTTGAAAAGTTTTTTTCCTATGACTCAGCAAAGGAGATTTGGGACAAGATGAAAGTTGCATATGAGGGTACTAATGTAATGCCCCGCATCCCCACCCTATGCATTTTGACTATGCCATACAGGGGTCGATGCGGCACACTACCATCTTATATTCTAAGGAAAGATTCTACCAGCCTACTACCAATCCGGCTAAGTCTCTCTTGAAATATAAGACATCTCACTAATATAATAATACACCACATACTACCTATACATCTATAACGCCCCACCTTTCAGGCATTATAGAAAGGCAGTATCCTAAGGAACTCTAAACAAAGTTTCCCTTATACTGGTTGTTTCAAACCTGTGCATACCATCATCCTGCATACTCATACATATCTGTCTGCATTATTGCATATAATTTTGATGATAACAAAACTTATATGCGTAAATCTCTAATGACCAAAGGCATGGTTAAGAATTAATGAACATTAATTAACATAAATATATAATAATGAATGATTAATTAAATAAGCATACAAGGTTCACTTTATGATTCTCACATCATAAACATTAATTAGTCTTTTAAGCATAAATTTCCTAAATCATATTAAGCACCATAATTACTTAAGCTTTCATATTATCCATTTAATGGAAATGTATATTATCCTTGCTTTACAAAATGATACAATCACATGAGGATAAAATACATTCTAATATTATATATGAAAGCTAACAACATAGCAAGTGCAGAAAAGTTCAAGTGTGGGATAATGATCATCTACAAACAAACTGCCACAAATATCTACTACATTCCAAAGGAGCTGAACTAATGAAAATCATGGAAGAAGAAGAAGAAAATAGAATGTTTGGAGAAAGGTAACAAAGAAGGTTGCTTTAGATGCTTCAATGAATAAAAAGTAATAAGAGACAAACATGACTTCAAAGATGTGCTACAACAAATTTGAGTTGTTTGTCAACCTCAACGAGAAAATTTTAGTAGAAAAATGCAAAATAAGAAGTTAAAGATGAAGCCATGGTTGAAAAACATAAAGTTATTTGAGAAACTCGAGACATCTACATCGACCAAAGAAAACTTATCTGAGATGAAGAATGAAGAAGATGCTTCATCAAATACTCAGAGAAAGGAAGAAAGAAGATATTGTCGCTCAGATAATCATGCAAAAAGAAAAAAAAAACTTTATCTGATCTACAAAGATTAAAAGATTGGATTAGTATGAGGATAGAATGGCAATATGAATAAAGAAGGGAGTGCAACTTAAGCTGAGCCAAGATAAACAAATCAAGATTGAAGAACCAAGGAAGTTGCAAATACAAACCCCTTTTGTGGCTCAAAGTGTGCAGAGTAGTTGAAGATCTTCACCTCATCTGCAAATCAAAGATCATCTATTACAATAGACAAAGTTTAGCTAAAGCAAAAGATGATGTAGAAGTTGCACTATGAGCATAGATGAAGTTGAGAATAGACAAATTACTGCTTGGATCGAAATGGGCTTCAATAGAAAAAGGCACTATCATCTACAACTTACAACAGACAAATGGGATGTGCAAAGTATTCTATCCAAGGCAAAGCATAATATTATTCATCTATCACTTACATTAGATGAACACCACATTTCGTCTATTCAAGCAAGTTAATGTAAGCTTCGTCTGGCACCTTCAATAGATAATAAGGAACAAAAGAAGAAAACCACACTTCGTCTATTAATGCAATATTGAACAAACTTCATCTGCCACCTCCAATAGACAATGAAGAACAAAGAAAAACATCCCACTTCATCTGTTCGTACAAAAGGAGAAGGTTGTCAATCGATCAGCCCAACTTTGCCAACACCACCCAGAGTTAGCCTATTATCTATAATAGATAAACAACATACATGAAGGATTGATCAACAGATAAATCTCTTGGAGGAATTTTGTCAGACATGGAAGAGTTTGTCTATCATTCTGTTCAACTTCATCTACACCATTGAAAGTTTGTCTGCTACTTGAAACAGACAAAATCAATCTTATGGAAGCTTAACTGATAGACGAACCTATGAAGAATTCATTTGCAATTTATGGCAGATAAATGCAAACAAAGAGAGGCTGTAACTTGTCAAAGGAAAATCATTTTATGTGACTAAGCATAGAAATGGCATCTATACTTGAGCCGCCATTGTGCAAACTTATACCAATCACCATTTCAGGCGATAAGTGCTGTGGTAAGACTTTCAAAGCTGTGATGAGTCACATGAGGAACACCTTTTAATATAGGTCATCCTCTTCTTTGAACAGCGATGCAACAACTCAAGATAAATTAGAAAAACTTAGACTTCAACGGTAGAAAACTCAAACGGTCTTATTCATTCAATGCTACTCTTGTTTCTGCATTCAAAGAAATTCATCCTCTCCAACAGTCAAAAGTATTGAAAAGCTATTTAAGGAGAAAAGATGGGATGATTCAAAGGACGTGAAGAAATATTTTTTAGATGCGCCTAACCTAATGCAAATCCTTCCACCCATGGCCAATGGCTTAAATTGTCATCTATCTTTCATGAGCTTCAATCTGCTTATCCTTATGGTCATTGTCTTTACATTATGGGAAGATCTTTTATATTATATTGAGCTGAGAGATAGATCATTTCTTCCCCTATGCTTCATTATGACACCTTGTAGGGTGTTAGTTTTTTAGTAAACTTCAAACTAGAGAGTTGTTGGTGAGCTCTAGAAAATGAACAAGTTTGCTGGTGATCTTTAAAACTAGTGAGTTTGTGGTGAGGTCATGAAAACCATGTTATAATGAGTTATTGGTGAACTTAGGAAAACCATCAAGTTTTCTGGTGACCTTTGAAACCAATGAGTTTCCTAATGAGCTCGTAAAAGCAGAAGAGTGTTGGGGACACTTTCTTATGCCCCTAGAGCTAGAATTCAGAAGAAGTGTTGGGGAAACTTACGTATTCCATTGTATGGGGTACAATGGAACCCAAGGCACAATTAGTGTGTGCTCTTGGAAGAGTGGATGTAGGGACAGGGTCCTGAACCACTATAAAAATCATCTTGTCTATGTGAGTGTGTTCGTTCATTTTCTTTAGTCTTCATGCATTTTATTATTTCTATTATTCATATTATGCCACACAACACAAAAGCACAAAAAGAGGAAAATGATTCAACATGGGTTAAGCAATGAATTTTTATTTACCCAATTCACCCCTACCCTCTTGGGTTAAGTCATCCTATGGGATTCTACAATATCCACATTATTATAACTAAACATTCTACACTCATAGCTACCCAAAATCAATAGTCACATTGTGATGGAGGTAGTTAAATAAATTATAAGTATAGCCTGTATCATGACATGCCCAATCAATTTAATTTACACAAATATATGTACATCACAAGGCTAAATTTATAAATTTGTAAGTTTTTATATACATGTCAATATGTCAAAATTTTTCATAATTATGATCCTTTAGTGGTTATGAGTCACAGCCTATCTCGGTCCTAAGCTCGAACCGCACGTTGGGCTCAGTCATTGGACTTGTCAACTAAAAAAAATTAAAATATAAACAGGGTGAGTCTAAGTAACTCAGTAAGCAGGCATAAGTTTAAACAATAATTAAACAACAATTGCGAATGTCATGACGATTTATGTGCATACTTACTTTTCTATAATATGCAATGTCTCACAATAATGTAACAATGATTTCACTAATTTATGACCCTTTCCAATTATCTTAGGTTAGTTACATATACGAGGCCATCCAGGTCTCCTTGCCATCCTAGCATACTCATATTTCGCCATATGACCTCAATGCCATTCGGGCATATCACATCGATCCTTATACCTTCCCAGCAAATCATATTTGACCATATAGGTCATCTAGTTTGTCAATCGTATCATATCTAGCCATTTGGGTCTTTCCACCTTTTTGACACATCATATCTGGCCATCCCGCCTTATAGGCTCATCATATCTAGCCATTCAGGCCATCCTAACTTATAGGCATATCATATCTGGCCATTCGAGCCATCTCGCTTTACGGGCTCATCATATCTGGCCATTTGGGCCATCTTGCCTTATAGGCGCACATAGTTGGCCATTCTAGAAAAATGGGTTGCACAAGACCAAACTTGTTTCATATCACTCTAGCATTTTGTCACTTCATTTATTTGTACTAAAAACTATTCTAAATCTTCTACTATAAACCTCATTAAAAGTTCAATAATTCCCTCATGAAAATAATAATAATAATAATAATAATAATAATCATTTACATTCCGACATTGCTGGCACCAAATCACTACCCAATTGCCTGTGCTATTTCCACTTTGGCACCGCCGATGCCTGCCCGTTGCTGCCATGCTGCTTTATTTCCTCCCTTTTGTTTATTTAACCTATTTATTCCATTTTTCATTCTATCTATTGGCATATTATACCATTCCCTTTTTGCTTAATTTCATTCTATCTTCACCATCCATTCGATAATAATCATTATATCTTTATGGTATTCATATGCTTGCAATCAATTTGATATTCCTATATCATTATTTCAAGTGTAACTATGTTACACCATCACTACCTCATTTTACACCATGTAATTGCATGTAACCATATCTTATACATTATACAAGTTTCTCTACTTCATATTCTCAATTATGAGTCTACAAAATACTATTTTCAAACAAGTTCCATTTCTGATACTACAAAGCTTATCAAATTCATATTCAATACCTAAAATGCATATTCATCAATTTCCAAAATAAATATGTAAAGAAGACAAGTATTAAATAAACTTGCTTACCGGTATATGAAGAACCACACCCTCTTTGCTCCTAACTTCAATGATTCCAAGTCCAATGCAATAATTTAAAATTCCTATATGTAGAATAGATGTCCCATTAACAGTTACATCCATTAGATCTTTACACTTCATTCTTAACTTCAACTTTGACCCAACTTCCTCAATTAGCCTATTTTAGGATTTACCCAATTACCTAATTTAAATCTCAACTATAGGCAATTAAGGGTCTATTAACAAGGTTTAATCATACTATAGCCTTCTTAACATCATTTCATCGAATATATAATATGCAACTTTCAAATTTCCCATGTTTAGTGGTAATTAGCTTAGGTTTTCTTACCCAAACTACACATTGACATGTTTTAATATGAACATCTCACCCGATTCACCAATAAATTGTCATTTCACCCAATTTCCAACCCAACAACTTCCAAATCTTCTGAAGCTATGCTCCATAAGTCTAAATTCATATATTTCTCATAAAAAATTTATCGATTCATGAAGGAGTTACTTGCTAATTTTTCTCAGTCAATTTCCACAAAGACTTGTTGAAATGTGTTTTTCCTAAGTTACCCTCCTTTTCCAAGGCTCCAACTTGCAAAATCCGATGTTTCTACTGTGTTAGGTGGCCGCACTACACTTCACTATTGATTTCCCCACTTCCAATCGTCAAAATTTGCCAAAATTCTGGATTTTTCTCCAAGGCTGGGATGTGGGAGAGCTAGAATCGTGAATGGAGGGTTTGGGAGGGTTGGTGGAGTATTTAAGCTCCTTCTCCCTCCATGCTCTAGCGATGCATGATAATATACCCATGCACCCCATCTTTCCACTACTTTTTATGGCATTTTTAACTTCACTCTACCATAATTACCATATGACATATATTAGTAGGCATGCTTTTTTATAATTTTTTTGATTTATCGTGGTAATTTCTCCTCATTTTCAATATCATAAATATGCTATTCCTTTATAATTAAAGAAATAATTAAAGAAGAAATTTCCCTGTACCTCAAATTTTGAGGCGTCAAACATCCTTTTATCAATGAATCATAAAAGTATTAACCACATAACACTAACAAGTATTAAACACCTTTCTATCATCATTATGCACAAAAATCAAAAAGTAGGCCCATAACCATTACTATACTCACCCACACTACCCCAAATCATGGTAGCATCGTGATGTCAATAAGTATATCTGGCTTATTATAAAATCCCCCCATAATTTATCATTATTACATCAATGCATTTTTGTAACATCTTAGGTGTTAATGGATGTTGAAAATGAGGAGAATTTTTTGCATTTTAGCATAATGAGGAATTGAGGTGATGAACAGTGATTTATAAAGAAACTTGTTAGAGAAAACTAAATTGAATAAAGAAAATGACTTCATTAGTAGTTTTGAGTGGCATTTTGAGTAAAGTCATGCATATGACTCAAATAACTAATGAAGCATGTTTATTATGTGAAATGTGATATGTATCAGGTCTTGAATTGAACTTCATATAGATAATCTTTCAATTTTGAACCATTGAGTTGAATATTTCATAAAAAAGAACTCAATAGGTGAATTTGAGTAAAAGCATTTATTTGAGCTAAACAAAGGATCTTAACTATTCATCATACATATTGTAATGTGTGTGAAACATCAGTTTGAGTATTGGATGCAACTTGGAACGAAAATGGCATATGGAGTCACTTACAACAGAAAATGTCAGTTAAAAAGAACTGAATAGGTGATTTTTGTCAATTGACCTCAAACAAGGGGAAAAATAATATGAACATATACCATGTAATATGTATGATATGTGGAAGGAAATAGTTATGATATTTAAAGTATTTTATGTGAAATGGAGCTATTGATGATTTTGTTTAAGTACAAATTTGGAAAAGCTTATTGTAATGGACAAGTTATTATTTGGATTTGGTGGGAGAATGAATTTATTAAATGATTATTTGAGGATGATTATGCATGAAATTAATGAAAAATGAAATGATTAAAATTTTAGTGATGATAGATGAGAGAAAAGTGAAAAATTCGGAAGAAAACTAAAGGGGCACAAGTGTGTATTATAAAAATGCTGAATTTGAAAAAGGGGTCATTGTGATTGATTTTTGACATGGATAATAGAATAACATGAAAGTTATAGATTATGAAATTATCTATCCAATGGAAGAAAAATTACTCAATTCTGATATAATATGAGGAAGTTATGATTAATACACCCAAACTGTTCCAAATGACAAAAAAATAATGGGATGAATGAGATGGGTCAACTTTATTGAAATTTTTGACATATTTGGGGGATGATTTGGAGAAGTTTGTTTACATAAATGTTGTAGCTCTTGAAATTATCTTTCTAGTGTCTAAAAAATAAGATCATTTGGACATCATATATAAATATTATGATAAAATTACTAACACTATATTAATTAAAAAAAACCTTGTCGCGGCAAAGCTTTTCTCTACTACAACAAGGCTCGAGAAAAACCACTTTTAGGGCACATAGAAAAACTAGTAAAACCAATTTTTTGCCACGATAAGGTGATTTTTTGCTACAGAAAGGCTTTCAAAAATGCATTTTTTGGTCATCCTGCAAGTCCTTGCCGTGGTAAGAGTTTTGTGATGCGTTGGAGCACCAGAAAAATACAACTTTTTAACCCTCAAACCAGTTCTATTTCATCATTTTCCACTTCGTTTCTTCTCCCATGCCTCCAATCATGCTCTAGACCCCATTTAGCATGATTCCACCATGATTTAACTAGGGGATTTCTATTTTAAGTGAGAATCCATTGTTTCTTGATGAAGATGATAAAACCCAACTGTTGGGTTCATGGGTTGGGGAAGAAGATGTTGTTTGGTGTAAATGGATGGTGCTACTTGGTGCTTTCAACGTGGATTCTCATTCATGGATGGGAGACACACCTAAATTCTATGGTAAGCCAATTCTATTAACCAAAATGGAAATTTTTGTTAATTAAGGTTTCATATGAACTGTAAATAGTGATTTTTGGGTAAAATTTTGTAAAGATTCATTTATAAAACTATGGAAAAAATGGTGATTTCATTGGTTATAATGATTTGGGGCTTGATTGGCATGAAAAAGCATGAGTTACGCTTTACTGGGGTTTCTTACATTTTGTGAATAGTAACTTTTTGGGGAATTGGATATGGATTGATGTGAGAATTGTGGGGAAGATGACTAATTGATTTATTGCAGTGTTTTTGACATGCTTTTGACATGAGGAAACTGAATTATGTTGTGATCCATGAAGAAAATAATAATCTAATGAATAGTAATTTGGGAATTTCATATATAATGACATTATGCAATGGTTGGAATGGATTAGAAACTCAATTAACTTAGTGTTATGGAGAATACAATGTTAATTGAGTTGTAAAGTGATTGTGTATAAATAAAAATGGAATTTAGAGGTTATGTCTTAATAAAATTGTTAAGTTAAGCAATGTATGTTATATGTTTGATGAATTGCTTCAATAAGAAACAAAGTGGGCTTGAATTTGTGACATATACGATATATGCAGGGCTAATTGAACTTGGATTTGGAATCAAAGAATTTAAAGAATTATTTTGGTGCGGTGCTATAATTCTAAACTAATGTAAGTAGGCTCTTTCTTTTAGCTATATGGAATATTCCATTTGTTTAATTAGGCATTTATATGTTTGTTGGGGATAGTGCATATCCCATATTTGTTTATTTTTGATATGTAGTTAATTTGGAAAAACATGAATGTTAGGGATAATGTATATCCCTTGGTTGGAATTATTTAATGTTTCGTTTATGGGAAAGTTATTTGATTGTTTAGGCCTAGTGAGAATGACCTATAAAAATGATATTATGACTTGTAAAAATTGATAAAGTTGAATATATATGTATGAAGTATATTGGCATGATTGAATGCAATCATTTGAGATTGAATTGATAATGCAAATAAGGGTTTCATAAGTATAGATTTTGATTACTTGGATATGAAATTATTTGTTGCTTATGAACATGTTAATTTAATTTATTAGTATTTTTGGAATCATGCCTGCTCACTGAGTTGCTCGAACTCATGCCTTCTTATTTATATTTTTAGTTGATAGGTCAAGCAAAGGAATTCTGAGGTTGGTACCCCTTTATGTGTATTTGTGTAATGATAATATCACTATATAATTGTAATTGAAAATCAGAATGTTGTATGTTAAATGTAACCACATGGCATGTCATGATAGGAATAAATGTATATGACATTTATATAGATTTGGTTATTGCCATCATGGGGGCGAAGCAGGTTCTGAGCTATGGATAAAAATGGGCCAACTTAGTGAGTTTTGATGATACTTTATGATTTTAGTTTAATTATTATATTTGATGATGAATGTACAACATTATGTTTTATATTGAAATTTAGAATTTATTTGATAAGTGATGTATATCAAGTTTTAAATATTGATAATATAGGATAAACTTTACCAAAAGTTTGGCAGAATATTTCCTTAAATTGAAAAATTGTAAGGGGAACATAAACCTCAAGGTGAAGTGACTCAAAATGGGATTCGACCAACCCACCCTAAAAGTGGCCAAATGTAGGTGAATTACAGTGCAAAATGATAAGTTGCGCCTCAGAAGGTGAGGCATGACAATTTTCTTGTTCATCAATATGCTATAATTATACATCAATGCATCTATCGAATACAAATATACATGTGAAATTAATACAACACAACTGTATTTATACATACAAATTTTCAAACTTAAATAACATCTTCCAAAGTTCCATGGCTTGGACTTGCAGCTAAAAATATTAAATAAAGGAGTGACCCTAAACTAACTTAGTAAGTAGGTAGTCAAATGAAAGTAACAACAATTAAATTTAAACATATGTTCCACTGTTCTACATAAATCAACCCATAGAAAATATAAGCATAACATTCATCACTCTTACCAATCCATGAGGTTGTCTTGATCTCGGACATCCATTCACTAGAATAAGCATCCATATATATATATATATGTATGTATATATATATATATGTATGTATATATATATGTATATATATATACATATATATATGGGTTTTGATTCAATGTAGCCCACTACACTAAATATTTCAGTGTAGCCGCTCTAACATCCATTGGATTTGGCAGGTGTAATCTGCATCATTCGTGGCCAACTGTGAGTGAGGGATCAAGGAAAGGTGGGGCTTTTGCAACTGAGAGTAGAAAAAATACCCATGCATGGCTAGGCCCCTTGCTTCCTATCTTCTCGATGGAAACCCATCCTCATGTCTGCATCTTCCCAATGGAAAAATCCCCACAGATGTGCGATGGAAACCCATCTTCTTGCTATGTTCTGTCCCGTCAATCTGCACCCATCCCAAGCTGTATGCAGTCTCTCGGCTCCCGTAGGTCGACTTTCCCCAAATCCCTAATCTTCTCATCTTGTTTTTTCAGGCCAGCTTCCGCAGGTCGGCTTCTCCCACATCCCAATACAAGGAGCAGACCTAGGAGAGTTCTTGTGTCATAGCATTTGATTCCAATGCCGTGGCAAAAAAGTTACTACCCGCAATGCATTTTTGGGTGAGTTCTTATGTTGCAGCATTTGGTTCCATTGTCATGCTAGAAATTTTTAGATAGCGCAATGTTTATACAATTACAAACATGTTTTCAGAAGTCACTAACAATTCTTGAAAATGATATAAATTTAAGTACGAACCCAAGATGAATATCAAACTACAAAGGATCACAGGACTCGAAGTCTCGAATGTGAATCCAAGAGGAATATCTGACTAGGAGGGATGACCGAACTCGAATGCAAATGTATTTTTAAGTAAGTTAGGATCGCCTAATAATGATAACTTTTGTCTAGAAACAATTCTTAGTAAGCTTTTAATGGATAAAACTTTGAAATGGGCATGCCAATCTACGAATGTTGATTCCATAGTTACATGACTCATGACACATTTAATGGATAAAACCTTGACATAGGCATCCCAATTTGTGAATGTTGATTCCATAGTTACATGACTCACGATAAATTCATCAAATAGGTACCAAAATGTAGCTACTCTAATTAAATTACATCAAATGTACAACGACGAAGAAATGATAGTGCAAAGAGCACTCACAAGATAGGATTCAACCGAGTCAAATCCAAGTATGACATTTGCGAGATTTCTTAAGACCCCACAAAGGTAGAGTAAAAATGAGAAGGATATCAAACATCAACCCATGATTTTCTTTTGGGTAATGGTTTTCTAGTATTGTGGCAAATCGTCCATGATTAGATGTTCGATCAGAAGCATCGAGAGATGGTTACAATTAAAATAGTCAATCACATAGACAAATGTGGTCTGATTTCCAAGCTTCATCCTACCTAGTGTGGATGATTGTAGCGCAATTGAAGAGCAAAAATGATACCTTTTGCATCGGGTAAAAGGATGGAGGTGATGGTGGCGCCATGGTTGGTGAGCTCAAATAAATTTCATAATTAGTTGCTAATAGTCCAATTGGTTAAGCTAGACAAATATATTTGCTTTTATTGGGATTTGGGGAAACCGACCAATGGGAGCCAATGTATGGTTCAAGATGGGTGCAGATCGATGGGAAAGACCACAATGAGAAGATGGGTTTCCACCGCATATCCATGGGGATTTTTTCGTTGGGAAGATGCAAACGAGAGGATGGGTCTCTATCGAGAAGATGGGAAGCAAGGGGGCCTAGCCATGCGTGGGTATTTTTCCTACTCTCAATTGCGAAAGCCCCTCCTTTCCTCGCTCCCTCACTCATAGCTAGTCACAAATGGTGCAGCTTACACCCGCCCAATCCGACAGATGTTAGAGCGGCTACACTGAAATATTCATTATAGCTCGCTGCATTGAATCAAAACCCTATATATATATACAAGAATCCGGGGATGTACCCGATTCCCCATACTAATTCAATCAGCAAATAACATATCATAATAGTAACACATAATTCAATAAGCTACCACATATAATTTCAACCATGCCCAATATAACCAAATGGGATAATCCTTATCCCCATCAAGACCATCACATATCATCATACATAACATTCAACTCAATTAGGGATTTCAACTATCCCTTATTATACATACAATATACTCATGTCATAGAAAACACAATATCCAAATCAATGGGTATGCATAGAAAGCACATTAAAACATATATATTAGCCATCATTATCCCCATTCATACAGTTCACAAAGATACGACAACATACTTACCTCAATGGAATAATAATTTCATGCTTCCCTTTCCTCAAGACTCCTGACTAAACTTTCCAAAACACTGCTCACTTGGCCCTACACATGTAGCATACATTCCAATTCAATTCATATATATAAAGTAAGAAATCATTTGAGAAAAGTAAGAAAAGGAAAATTCAAGCATTTACTCATCAATTTTAAGTTTTTATCCAACTCCACAATGCCAAAAAGCTATCTGCATGCAAAGCTTATTCTCTATAGCTACTCAAGGGAGTTTGAAATTATTTGTATTTATTGCTATAAACTTTATTTCTACAAGATTTAATTATGTACAATTTCAGCCTATGTAAGAGGCATTTATTATTGTTCATTTTTCATTGATTGGGATAGCAAGCAAGGGGCTTGCTAATTGTGTTTAAGTTTGTTGGTCAATTTTGAAAATCAACTGGGATAAGTTTGTTGGTAAGCTTTGAAAACCAACCTATGTATTAGTTTGTTGGTGAGCTTTTAAAAAACTAACCTGTGTGAGAGTTCATTTGTAAGCTTTTGGGAAAACCAACTGGTGATTGATGGAACTTGAGTACAATGAGTGAGGTTAACTCAAAGAGAGGAATAGGTGCCATGTTATGGGCTGAACCTCTATAAAATATATGTGTGCTCTATACTATGTGATTCATTTCCTAATTATGACAATACTTTAGTTTATATTGGCTAAGATTTTAGAAGCTTAATTCACCCCTTCTCTAGAGCTACCCTAAGACAGGACCAACAATTGGTATCGGAGCAATCTTTAATAGTTAATCTTGATTATAAGTTATTTTGACTACTTGTAGTAATCCTTATGGCAAACACTATCCACTACACCAGAGTTGAAGGACAATCAACCACCATATCCCCATTTTTATGGCACAAACTATGGGTACTGAAAAATGCGTATGAAAAACTTTTTGATAGCCACTAACTATAAGTTACAGCAAATCATTAAAGATGAAAAGAGTATCACAAACACAGAAGATAAATATACTATTGAAGATATTGTATTAGTAGAGAGAGATGCTAAAGCTAAGAATAGCCTCTACTGTGCATTATCACCTTTTAAGTTTGAAAAGATTTTTGTGCATGGCCTAGCAAAAGAAATCTAGGATAAGCTTAAGGTTCACATGAAGGTACTAATCAAGTTTAGGAGACCAAAACTAATATAGTTGTGCAGGAATATGAAGCCTTTCACATGCAAGATATAAATAATATCATAAATATTTGGAAGATTTCAAAAGAACACTACCGGGTTGAGTGGTCTTAGTAAAAAATACGAAGAACCCAAAATGGTGAAAAAGATCCTAAGATCTTTGCCAAGATAGTGGATGAAAAAATTCGTAGCTATCCAAGAGGTAAGAGATCTGGACAATATGAAAGTTGATGAGCTAATGGGTTCACTTATGACCCATGAAGTTCTAATGAAGCAAAAAGTTCCAGAAGAACCAAACGGAAAGAAAACAATAGCACTAAGAGTTGAATCAGAAGATGACTCATAAAGTGAAGCATCAACAAGTGGTGTTTAAAATGATGACAACATGGTGATGATAAGTAGTATATTCAGAACCATGTTTAGAAGAATGATTGGAAGTAACTACAAAAATTTCAAAAAGAAAGACAAAAGAAAAGATCTTCCTACATGCTACAATTGTGGCAAGACTGGCTACATGAGTTATGACTGCCAAGAACCTAATAAGAGGTAAGGGGAATAATAGAGCAAAAGGCATAATTCATATTCTAAAAATAAAAATAGAAGGAACAATAAAAGCTTCAACAAGAAGAAATCTCTTGCGGTGTGGGAAATGATTAAAAATATGCTACATGAAAGTGCAAGTGATAGTGAAGACAAACATGAAGCAAAATTTAGTAGATTATTACCTACAAAAGGAGATCAAGGAGAATACCGCACTAGAATCAACTTCATGGTCAATCATGAATATGAAGTAACTTCTAAACTTGAATCTCAAAATTTCCTTGATGAATTAGAAAATATATATGTAGATCCCTATGCTTTAAAGGCCAAATATAAGGAGATAGAGAAGGAGCTATTAAAAGTAAATAATGAATGCTCCAAGTTGAAAGATGAGAACTGCAAGCTCAAGAATGATCAATACACCATTCAAAAACTAGCATAGGTTAAGGCAGAAAATAACGCCCTAAGATAGACCTTAACCCCCACCTTGTTTAGAATGAAACCAAAGAATAAAGGTGGTCAACAACACAAGAAAAAGAACTATAATTATGGAAGAAAATAAAGGACCAAACAAAAAAAACAAAAGACCAAACAAACCATGGTCTAGATTCTTAAGATAGTTGTAGAACTAGTAAATGCAATTCAATCTCCTAAAATTATAATAGTGGTATCCAAGGAACAAAGGGTACCAAAATTTAATGCCACTAACCCACCTGGACCCATTCTCAAATGCATACCAAACATTAAAGCCTCACCTTGTCATTGTAGGTGTGTTTGAGAGTCACAAGAAGCAGCATTGGTACATTAACAATGGTTGCTTAAGACACATGACATGGGAGAAGGAGCTGTTCACTAAGTTAAAAGAAAGACATGGTGGAATATTAACCTTTGGAGATAATGGGAAAGGTAGAGTGGTTGGTATTGGTAGAGTTAAACAACCACATTCTACTACTATTTCAGATATACTTTTAGTTGAGGGATTAAGGCATAATCCTCTAAGTGTTAGTCAGTTTTGTGACAACTATTACAAGATTAAGTTTGAATCTCACATTTGTTAAATCCTAGATCAAAATGACTCAATTATAATTCTAGGCAAAAGACATGGAAATGTGTATATAGTAGAGTTATTTGATATCGAGGCTAAATGTCTGGTTAGTCATGATCAGTCCCTACCATGGCATAGAAGACTAAGACATGCCAACAAAGATATGATAGAACAACTGTATAGAAAGGATCTTGTAGTTGGCTAACCCAAACTAAAATTTGACAAAGAACAATTGTATGATGCATGTCTAAAAGGAAAGCTTGCAAAAGAATCTTTCATGCCAAACAAAGAAATACACACAACTATGCCACTTCAATTGCTATATATGGACTTAGTTGGATGTGACAATTGAATTTTTTTTGTAAGTATAATTTCATTTATAAATGAATATTTGGAATTTGGTGTCCCTAAATAATTGGAAATTTGATGTGAATTTTGGTATTTTGGGTACTTTTACCCTTGTGGAGAAGTTTTTATATTTTGAGCATAACATTTGCATCTGGAATCCAAATCAAATGATTCTTAATGTGTTAGAAAGATAATTTAAAGGGATACAACTTTAATGTTGATTAATTTTTTTGAATGAGCATCCATTTGGAGTAGTGGAGCCTCAAATTGATGCCTTTTGAATATGGAGATAGTCAAAATGTTTCAACTATAAATTTCTTATACAAACTCGTAATTAAATTCTATATGATACATTAGAATGATCAAAAAAAAGGCTACAACTTTTATGTTAAATACTTTTGATGAATCAGCTCTCATATGTGTCAAAACTTTAAGGCAATAACACCTATCATAATGGAATCTATATTTAGTGGAATTTGGATTTTTAATGGGAATTTTGATGTAATCATGCACCTAAATAATTGAAAGTGATCAAAATTAATTATATAATTAATTTATGTGCATGTTGGGAGAATTAATGACATGTAATTTTAATGTTTATGCAAGGTTTGGAAGCAAATATGGAGCGTATGTGCATGGTAGAGGAAATAGCCTTAGCACCAAAACCATTAGCCCTAAAGCTATTTCATCACCCATAGTTTGTCCTTCTTTCCCCCATTTACGACCAATAGAGAACCCACCTCTCTTGAGCCTTCAACGCCCCCATTTTTCCACTTGTTTCTAACGAGAATCAATTGCGAAATTTGTCCAAGCAATAAGGGAAATCACCCACACCTATTTCCACCCTCGCGATGTGATCAAGGTGCGAAAAGCTGCTATTAGGGTTTGTTTGCTACTAATTTTGGTGTTTCCATTGAAGAAATAAGTTGCTTTCCATGTAAAATTGAAGGTAAACCTCTTTCCCCCAATTGATTTCACTTTTTAGGTCTACTAGGGTGATTGTACAATTTGTGGGGGCTATCTAGGGTTGGAAATGCTTGATTTCTTAGGGTATTTTGATGGGGGAAATTGATTAATTAAGAATGGTAGTTTAATATATGTTATTTAGGTGTGATTGTATTTCCATATAGCTACCCTTGAAAATGGATAGGTACATGGGTAGGGTGTGATTTGGCTATTTATGGTGCATGGAGTGAATGTAATGTTAAATTAGTGATTTGATGATGAATGTAGAACGTTCATTATGCTAAGAGATGATTAATTTCTGTTGGAATTAAGTTTCAAAGTTATGCATGCAAACTATTTGATGTAATGATTCAATGGATTCTTATTTGAGAATGAAGGATGAATTCGAAGTTAGAAAAATGAATTTTTGGAGGTTTATTTATCTATTTTTAATGATAATTATATTTTAATTACAATGTTTATGAAGTGTTTATAGATGGTGTTACATAAAATATGATGCAAGTTGCTGAAAATTGCAATGCATATGATGTATTTGTGAAAATATTTCAATGTGAAGCTGATGGAATGAGTAGGAGCTATTGGTGATAGTTTGGGTAGATATTATGCCTAATGGGATTGTTATTAAGGTTAATTACATGCTAAATGTATTTAATATGGTTTGTATAAAGTTGTTCATGCATGAGAATGACAGTATGTTACTAAAATTTTGATCTAAATGCATGTATACAAGTTGTTTGTTAAAATGCTTCTGTTAAAAGTGTAACACAATTAAATGGTAATGTTGCAACCCTAAATAGTCACTAAATAGACACTAAATACAAGTATTTAGTGCACTACAAGTATGCCAAAGAAATGGCAGAAAAAATGTGCAGCTATAGTCATGTATTGGGAGGTTGATTAACACTTGAATTACACTTGAATTGCACCCAAATTGCATCCCAAATTTGGACAGCGGGCATCTTGGAATGATATTTAACTAGCTTCAAAGAGTAGATGAAATGGGAGAGAAAGTAGCTAAGCTTATGCCCTTGAAGTCTCATTGGTTTTCATGATTTTCATGCTAACATGAAACTTAAAGACCCTCTAATTGGTGACTTGAAAGGAACTACCCTTGGGTAGTAACATGAGTGCATTGAATGTGCTCCCTTTACTTGAGTGCATTAGAGAACAAAATTGAATTTCTCAATTGACACCATGTAAATTGAACTTGATTCATGATTCATGTGTAGGGCCAAGTGAGCATGGATTGGAAGCCAAGTTGTGAGATTTAGAGATTTATGAAGTGTTCTTCATGTGAGGTAAGTAGGTCTTTTACCACACACATGTGAATGGATGATGTGATGGGGATAGTGAGTATCCCACTACGTTATGTATATGTGAATGTATGAATTGTTAGGGATTGTGAGCATCCCTTGGTCATGCACACGGGTACCATGATTTGACCATTAAAAGTATGGTTTTCTTCACACATGTCTACATGTATGAATTTATGGGGGCTAGCAATTGTCCTTTGGAAATGCTCTATGGTTTGATATGTTTGAATTATGATTGTGTGGGTGAAGGAGATAGTGACTTCCCCATATTATGTATTGTAGTTTGTCACGTTTAGACTATGAGTGTATAATTGAAAAGGATGATAATTTTCCTACGATTGTGCTTGTATGATTGATGGGGGTGGTTATGTCCTCTTGGCTGGGTTTATTGTTGAAATGTTTACTTAGTAACCATT